>PVIH01004196.1:133159-145084 GCA_004025045.1 Sigmodon hispidus
TAAACTTTATTTATTTATTTGCCTTGGTGTTTCCCTGGAACTGGAACTACAGACAGTTGTTGGCTGCCATGTGGGTGCTGGGAATCGAACCCGGGTCCTCTGGAAGAGCAGACGGTGCTCTTAACCGCTGAGCCATCTCTCCAGCCCCGACCCTGAACTTCTGATCTGCCTGCCTCCACTTCCTGAAAGCTGGGTTGACATGTGTCAACTCAGGGCCATAAGCATATGAATTCCACAAGAAAAACCCGTACACAATAAAGCTTTGTTTCAAGCATACAATCTCAAGTCTGAAACACTCCTGGTCCCATAGGGACACTGTAGAAGACAGGCTTGCACATTTTAGGAACATATACCTCAGTCCCGTCATAAGCTCTGGAACAGTGGACCAGACAGAAAATGAGTCCAAATCACTGCGCAGTAAACACTTCTGAGCACCAGATCTAGGGAAGACCCAAGTTTAGATCCCCAGAACCCACTTCAAATGGGATGTGGTAGGGCATTTCCTTATCCCCAGTCTTCTTACTTCAAGAATGGAGGCTAGGACAGGAGAATACCCAGTCCAAAAACCTCTCAAGCATTGAAGCAGAACACAGACAACCATGTAGGTTTTGTGTATGATTTTTTTTTAATAGTGTCTATGAAGTCTATCTATAGTGGCCTCCAACTCAATGTAATCCTCCTGCCTCAGTCTCCTGAGTGCTGGGATTACAGGCATGAGTCAGCATGCCCAGCTTTACTGTGCTATTTTTTCTTAAATATTTCTTACATCTATTTAGCTGTTTTGTTCTGTCTTGTGGGGAGGGTGCTATTCACCCCGCACAGGCATGTAGGAAGGTTGGATGACAATCCGCAGGGGCTGCTTCCCTGCTTCCACTGTGCGGCTCCCAGAGACTGAGCTTTGGTTACCAGGCTCAGAGACAAATGCCTTGCCCGCTGAGGCACACCATCACCCAGAGTTTCTGTGTTTTGATATTTCACTAGTTTGGGTTTTCTATGTGAGACAGGGTCTCACTATATAGCCCCCAATGACCTGAAATTTGTTATGCAGAGTCTGGCCTTGAACTCACAGAGATATGACTGCCTCTGCTCCCCAAATGCTGGGTTTAAAACGTGTGATATTTGTTGTGGAATAATCTTTTTGTACACCGTGAAGATGTGTCTTTGCCAAGGTGCCTGACTGATTTCATAATGAGCTAAGTGGCCATTAACAAGGCAGGAGGTGGACAGCCAAACACCGAGGATGCTGGGAAGAAGAAAGGCAGTCACCAGCCACATGGAGAGGAAGCATGATGGGGAGGGAGCACAGAATGAAGGCAACCATGCCATTTAAAAGAAAGATGAAAAGACATGGTTAGCTTAAGTTGTAGGAGCTAATTAGGAACAAGTCTAAGCTTCCATAATTACTATGTCTCCATGTGGTTATTTGGGAGCTGTCAGGTGGGACAGAAAACTCCACCTACAGATACTTGGTGGTGCACATCTTTGATCCCAGCACTAAGAGGCAGAAGCAGGTGGATCTCTGTGAGTTCAAGGCCAGCCTGGTCTACAGAGTAAGTTCCAGGACAGCTATGGCTTGTTACACAGAGAAACCTTGTCTCAAAACAAAACACAACTTTCTGAGTTTCTGGGGGAGGAGGCAGGACAAGAAGGCTCAGAGTCAACAACAGAGACCCCAGGAGTCAGCTGAAAAAGACTAACTCATTTATTTAACAACGGGAAGAGCCTGATATGCCTCCTCCCTGCACCCAGGCTGTGTTAGGATCTGGTGATATCTCATGACTATCCCTCATCAGCTGTGCATGATCAGGAGACTAGACAGCATCTGTTGCTAGGCAGATTCCCAATGGTCAGGAACTCTGGGCAGAGCCTGTTGCTAAGCAGATTCTAGGTAATCAGGAACTTTGGACAGTTGTTGCTAAGGCCCTCAGGCAGACTCCAGGTTGACTCATAAAAAAGTACATTATGTACATGCCTGCAAACTGGTTTGAGACAATTTTCTTGACCCTATGGGCTTGTCTTATTACAGGATACCATGTCCCATAAATTTTCAGTGTTTTTAATGACCAAAATTTACAAACCTACAAGCACACAAAAAAACTTTTAATTGTGAAGAACCCCTCTATAGAGATGTTCTGACTTGCCTATGAGGCCCCAATAATGACATCTACCCTGTGACATTTTCAAATGATAAGTGTCAAATTATCACTGGAAAGGTCAATGGTCACTCTCCATCAGATGCTTACCATTTTTCTCTGATGTCCTCAGGAATATCATGTCAGCAGGAACCCGCTGGTTCTGGGAAATGAAATGGTAACATTAGTGTGAACAGCCACAGTGGGGTTTCAACCCCGCCCACCTCTCCTTTAAGCCCCATTCATCGCTACTAAACACAGGGCTGCTTTGTCTAGAATCTTCAGGTCCTTGCACACTCCAAGCACTTTACTAACACTGCCAACACATCACCTGGGAAAGGAAATATGGGTTCCTAGATCCCCGTCTTGAACCTGCAGCCCCCACATCCCTACCCAGCCACAGGCACTGAATGTAGGACCTGCAAGCTCTCTCTACTCTCTCTGCTCCACTCCACAATGGGCTTTTCTCTTCTTTTTTGTGTATGAGTGCATGAGAGTACATGTGTGCATTTGCAATGTGCATGTGAGGACAGAGGTCCTTGTTTTATTTGAGACAGGATCTGTCACTGGCCTAAAACTTGACAAATAGATTCCGATTATTGGCTAGCAAGCCCCAGCGATCTACCTGCTTCTGACTCCCGGACACTCTGCACCCCTCTTCCCTAAAAACTGTTGGGAGACTCCATGAGTCAGAACATGCAAGGTAACAGTTTAACAAAGGTGAACTCAATAAATACTTTTACCTGTCAATATGGCAAGTTGACTAATAGAAAAGATATCATGACTAAGTTGGGTTCTTTTTGACCCCAAACAAACACACCAAGCAGATGTTCATGTGCATGCTGTGTTTATAATTGTAAGCATGGTTCTCAGCTCCCCAGTACACAGGGACCTTGGGGAAATCTTGTGTCTGTCTCATGGATACAAGTTTTTCTCCCAAGGCAGAGATGTTTGGCAGGTTTAGTAAATGGTTTCCTCCCTCCGTCTACTGGATGCACAGAGCACAGGTGATGCATCACCCACAGGGGACCATCCCTAGGCTCTGGCTCCCTGCGATGCGCAGCCCCTGAGAAGCTTCTAGACTACACTCACCTTTTCCACAAGGATGAGATCCCCCACCTGTATGTTCGAACTCTTCACCTTCACAGTCCCTGCAAAGCAACAGACCAACACATACTTCATCACTGTTGCCAACAATCTAAACCAGTAGTTCTCAACCTATGGGACCCAACCCCTTCAGAGCCAAATAACTCTTCCTCGGGGGTCACCTAAAACGATTGTAAAATACATATATTTACATTACAATTCATGACAGTAGTAAAATCAGTTATCAAGTACCAATGAAATAATTTTATGGTTGGGGTTACCACAGCAATGAGGAACTGTATTAAAGGGTCGCAGCATTGAGAAGATTGAGAATCACTGCTTTAGATTCCCAGGTAGCGAGACACATGAGCATCCACCGCCTGCTTCTGCCTCACCAGGAGGAGGTCTGCCTATGGCCCCAGTGGCTTCAGAAACCCAGTCTCTTCTTCCCAAGCACCGGAACTCAGGCCCTTCAGGAAAACGAGTAACTTACCGTTTCTAAATCAACCAGTACTATGGCACAGTTGTTATTCACAAGTTAATAAATCATCAAGATAAAATACACAAGGCTGGGGAGACAGTCCTTGCCACATGGACAGGAGGACCTGTGTTCCATCCCCCAAACCCACATTAAAGCCAGAGATATGGTCTGCCATTAAGAGCAGTTGCTGTTCCCTCAGAGGTCAGTTCAGTTCCTTGTACTCATGGCCCATAACTGTCATTCCAGAGGGGGGGGGAAATGTCCTCTTTGGGCTTCTTCCAATACCTGCACACCTAACACACATCACACACACACACACCAAAACAACAACAAAAACAGGTACGACATTCTTGTGTCTGTAATCCCAGTGCTGGCAGAGCAGAGACCGGAGCAGATCCCAGGGCTCACTCACCAGCCAGCTCCAGGTTCAGCAAGATCCGGTCTCAGGAGAATTGGGCAGATTGAGAGCAGAACCTGCTTTTCTCCTGGGCATCCTCACCAAACAGCATCCAGAGCTCACCTCTCTGTCCCCAGAGTTTTCAACAAAATTTCTAAACCCGGATACAACACAAAGCATGCAAGGAGCTATCCGGTATTGCTTGGAGGAAGACGAAGAACAACCCTGTACTTGTCTAGTACCAAAGTAACCACTGAAATCTAAGAGTGGGCACACTGCCATCACACCAGCAACAATGTATCACTGAAGCCCAGGAGGACTCAGCTAGAATTGGAGGCTAAGCCTGACCATTTGAGTTCCATCTTCAGATCCATAAGATAGGAGAATTGGGGGCTGGAGAGATGACTCAGCAGTTAAGAGCACCGTCTGCTCTTCCAGAGGACCCGGGTTCGATTCCCAGCACCCACATGGCAGCTAACAACTGTCTGTAGTTCCAGTTCCAGGCAAACACCAAGGCAAATAAATAAATAAGTAAAATAAAGTTTTTTTTAAAAAAAAAAAGATAGCAGAATCGGCTCCCTCCTTCAAAGTTGTCACACACACACACACACACACACACACACACACACACACAAATACGCAACAGTTCCAAAAAAAAAAAAAAAAAAAGGCCAGGAATGATGGTGAACAACTTTAATCACAGCACTTGGAAGGCAGAGGCAACGGATCTCTGTGAGTTCAAGGCCAGCATGGGCTACACAGTGTCTCAAAATAAAAATAGCACATGCTTTTGATCCAGGGTTAGGCCATTCCAGAAATGGATAAGCTGACATCTCAGGGGCCCAGTGAAATGTGAGAGCGACAAACAAGCCTGCCCCACTCTTTCTGCTCCACCAGGGGGCGCCAGCGACAGAAGGCGGGTGGGAGAGCTCTGGAGGACTCTGGGCTCAGCAACAGTATCAGATTAGTTCAGTCCCACCTGTAGCTCCAGAGAACTTTTCCTTAGGCATTTGTTCCAACTTTACCAAATGTAAATTTCTGTCTTTGGTTTCATTACCAAAATACATGCCAATGGGCTGACTCAAATGACCACACCCGGGTTCAGATCTTAGCCACCAATGGAGAAGCCTAACTCACTGCTATATCAGCCCCAGACCTGAGTGAGTGAGCTCAGCAGAGCAGGATAGGGCTCCACCAGCCTCCAGATTTATTTCTAAATCCTCCACGATTTTTCCTTTTACGATGAGCATGAGAGAGTTTGCTTTTCTAACTAGACAAATATATAAACTAACTCAAATTTTTAAAGTGCCCAGGTCTAGTCCTTCCATACCCAGTCCTGACCTACAATCAGTTCATTTCTAACTCTGTCTCCATTGATCCATGTATTCTACGGCAGCAAAGCCTCCTTTAGTCCAGTTTGCAGTTTGCAGTTACTAGGTCTCCCCAGCAGGTTAATCTTTGATGCAAACAAGGGGACTATACCTGCCTCAGCCAATGAAATCTCAAGGACCCAGACATGGCCAGGACACCTGTATTGATTAATCAGGGACTGTAACAAGTGTTTAATTGTTCTTTCTGTTTCTGATGAGCCACAGGTCAACATATTCAAGTGAGACCCCAGGACAGGAGAGATGGATTAATGTTAGAACTGACTGCTATTCCAGAGGACTAGGGTTCTATCCCCAGTACCACATGGTGGTTCACAGCCATCTGTTAACTTCAGTTCTGGGGATCCAACGCCCTCTACCGGACTCCACAGGCACTGCACAAACATATAAGTAGGCAAAGCACTCATACACATATAAAAAAATAAAAATCACAAAAAATAAATTAAGAGAGATCCCTAGATTCACACCTGTGACGATAGCATGGGTGTTGGACTTCCTGCGTCACAGACACTGGGGTGTGCGTGTGTGTGTGTGTGTGTGTGTGTGTGTGTGTATGTTAGAGTGTGTGTGTGTCTGTGCATGTGTGTGTGCATGTTAGAGAGTGTGTGTGTGTGTCTGTGCATGTGTGCATGCATGTGTGTGTGTGTGTGTGTGTGTGTGTGTGAATCCTGGGGACAACTCAAACTGTCAAGGTTGGTGACAAGAGCTTTATCCAGTGAACTAAGAGGACCAGGGAGTCTCCGGTGGCTGGAACTGTCTCCCACAGTGAAGGGCGGTTCAGAACTCATGGCTCCTAACTGCCTGTGTATCAAGCACTGTCTTCCAGAGGTGTTCATTAAGGAGGAGAGTGGAAAGAGAAGAAACAGGAGCAGAAGGCATGGGAGCAGCCAGGGCAGGAGCTTAAAATCCTTCCACAAGGGCCAATAAGATGGCTCCAGGAGTACCGGTGCCTGCGTCAGGTCTGACCAGAGTTCAGGGACCCACACTGGTAGGAAAGAACCAACTCCTAAAGCTGTGCTCCGACCTCAACACGACACACACAGAGACACACACAGAGACACTCACAGAGGCACACATACAGAGACACACACAGAGAGAGACACACACACAGAAACACACACAGAGACAGACACACACAGAGAGACACACATAGAGAGAGATACACACACAGAAACACACACAGAGACACACACAGGCAGACACACAGAGAGAGACACACACACAGAAACACACACAGAGACACACACAGAAACACACACAGAGACAAACACACACAGACACACACACACAGAAACACAGAGAGACAGACACACACAGAGACACAGACACACACACAGACACACACACACAGAGACACACACACAGAAACACAGAGAGACAGACACACACACAGAGACAGACAGACAGACACACATACAGAGAGACAGACACACACAGAGAGACACACACACAGAGACACAGACACACACACAGAGAGACAGAGAGACAGACACACACACAGAGATACACACACAGAGAGAGACACAGACACACACACACAGAGACAGACAGACACACATACAGACACACACACACAGACTTTTAATACTTCAATTTTAATGCAGGACCTTAGTCTTGTACTGAGCCATGTCTCTCTAGAGCTGGCTCAAGAGAAGACAACAAGATGCCAAAGCACCGTCCTCAGAAAGCGCCGTGAGAAGAGAGGACCCAGAGCCGTCATTCCCCCTCCTGGGACCCTCCGCTAGGCTCTGACCTCCGCACATACATTTCACCTGTCTTATTTATGTATTTATTTACTGCATGTATGCCTAGGTACCCGTGTGTCACAGCACAAGTCTGGAGGTCAGAGAGTGACGCTGGCTCTCTCCCCTACCATGTGGATTCAGGAGACTGAACTCAGGCCATCGGGCTTGGCAGTAGGTGCCTTTCTTTACCCACTGAGCCATCCTGCCAGCCCAGGGCTCTGAGGCTTTTTTTCGGTACATTGGTGGAGACTCCAATAGAAGCTGAGATGAGTTTCTTACAATTGTAATGAGGAAATTTTTCAGACATATCCCTGATCATTTAAATCCCCCACCACCACCACCACCTTGCCCTAGCAGGCTTGTAGTCAGCTTACAAGAGGGGACGAACAACCAATGGGTACCACTGTTTATTTCTACAGCGCAGGACCCCAAGCTTTTCATAAGCAAAGCAATGGGCCCAAGGCCACCTTTCATGGATGACAGCTCCAGAATAAGAACCGTCTGTCTCTGGGGCAGGGAGACGCCAGATGTTTCCTCAGGCTGAAGCAAGTAGAAGAGTGCACACACGCCATCCCTCCCCCACAACGGGGGAAAACCATCCTTAAACAAATTCCAGGGCACCGGTCCACGGGGACCAGTGTTCTGACCCTGAACACCTTAAGTTACAATTCTCTTTTTCATGGTGAGTACAGGACACGGACTGCTGTTGTGGACTGGCCTCACTGGCCCTGACTAATGGATTACTCTCTAATCTAACTGTGGCAGTGATCAGCTGTAAACTCCACTCGTGTACAATTCCTGGGGCTGACATCGAAACACCTCCACAGACCCAGAGTTCATAGGCTTAAAAGTGAAGTTTTCACATTCAAATATCAACAGTTCCAAAACCCAGGAAAAGACTCACTTGAAAACAAGGCAAGGATGCAAAGTGTGATCAGAAGCACCTCTGTTTAAATCAGTCAGAAATTTTTTTAAAAAAAAAAAAAGGAAGGAAGAAAAGACTCAAGTTTAAATATTGTAAGTTTATATTCAAGGTACTTTTTTAATATATATATCAATGGTCAACATCAGTTGTACAATGTCCCAAAATGGCAAGTCAGCTAACGGCCTGAGAGCAGGAAGTAGGTAGTTTTTTGGAAAAATTAGCAGAGCCGGAGGTGGTGGGATGGCTCAGGAGGTACTGCCATTGACCCAAGCTCAATCCTCGGGACCACCAAGGTGAAAGATGAGGATGCCCCTAGGCAGCGTTCACTCACACACATGCACTCACACCACACATGATAAATAAATGGATGTATTCTGAAAAGATTAACTGTACAATTTTTTTGTTTGTTTTGGTTTTTTGAGACAGGGTTTCTGTGTAACAGCCCTGGCTGTCCTGGAACTTACTCTATAGACCAGACTGACCTCAAACTTACAGAGATCTGCCCACCTCTGGGATTAAAGGCATGAGCTACCATATGCTAAATGTACAATTTTTAATATGAGATATTGTTCAGGTTTTTTTTTTCACTAAACAGTGGATCTATTTACCACTGAATTACAGTAAGGAACAAATATTAGCAAAGAAAAATGTTGTGCCTGTCAGACCTCATGAAAACATCTATGGTATATCTGTCTTAAGCCTTGGCCTGGAGGATTTTTTGCAGGAGTTTTAATACTTTAATATCAAGAAGCCTATCACTAGGGCCAGCAAAATGGCTCGGTTGGTAAAGCACTCACCAGGCATGCCTGATGTTTGATCCCCACCACCCCACACACAACAGACACTAATAACTAACACCAGAGGAAAGAAGCTTGAAAGCCTGTAATTCTCTCCTTAAAAAATAAACAAATACTGGGACAAAGTCGGGGCTCAGAGGTTCAGAGCACTGGCTGCTCTTGTAGAGGACCCAGTTTGAATCCCAGAACCCACATGTCAGTTCACAATCATCGGTAACTCCAGTTCCAGGTGACCTGATGCCCTCTTCTGGCATCCACAGGCACTGCATGTATATGGTGCATGGATATATATAAGCAAAACACCCACAAACCAAACAAAGTAAAAACTTAGCTGAGTAAGGCAGCTTTAATGCCAGCACTGAGACAAAGACGCAGGCAGATCTATGTGAGTTCAAGGCCAGCCAGTCTGAACAGTGAACCCCCCTCCAGGATTGCTTTAATTAAAAAAAATTACATAATTCCATATTCATTCACTAAACAGTCTATACTCTAAAGACAAAAAGGCAGTACTGTGGTTAATGATTAACTGAAGAAGCTCCCACTGACCAATGCATCGATTCATGCTGACTAAAGCCAGTGGAAACCCCTAAGAGAAACAAACGGAGGTCCCAACCCCAGGAACCAGCCAGAGGAGATTCCAAATTAAACTGAAAAGGGGTCTTCCGAGGAAGATGAGCTCACTTTGTAGCTGGACTACCAGTATTCACTGGACACTGCAGAGTGGGGCCCCTGAGAAGGCAAGAGACCTGTTTAGTACAGAGCATGTCCTCAAGAAAAGGCTTAAGACTCAAAAGGTCTGTATACCCCATATCCCCAGCAGGAACAAGGCCAGAATGTTCATTATGCCTCTGTTTGCACTGGTTCAAGGCTAATTACCTCAACTTCACTTGGTCCCTCTTTGGGAGTTAGGAAGAGAGGCCCATATGAAGAACCAGGTACTCATCTGTGAAAATGCAAGTCCTCGGGGCTAGAGAGATGGCTCAGCGGTTAAGAGCACTGTCTGCTCTTCCAGAGGACCCGGGTTCGATTCCCAGAACCCACATGGCAGCTAACAACTGTCTGTAGTTCCAGTTCCAGGCAAACACCAAGGCAAATAAATAAATAAATAAAGTTAAAAAAAAAAAAAGAAAATGCAAGTCCTCACGCATGTCTCTCACCAACCCCCAGCCATGTCTCTCATCCCCCAGCCCATGAACAGACCCTCCCCCCAAAATTAAACTGCTTTAAAAAAATAAAGTTAAAAAAAAATCTCTCTTACATACACATGGAAAATTGTAAAAGCCTGAGATCAAGAGGCCTCTGCAGCCCTACTCAGGGCTGTACACATAGGCGCAGATAAACGCATCACACACACTAAGGTAAGGCTTCTTGACTCAGTGCGCCTGGATCTAGCCAAGGGCCTTATATTCCAGCAGGCCTGATTCTGACCTGCTGTTCTTGAGCCTCAGCTAAAGCCTGAGCAATGGGTAAAAAGAGGAAACTCTCCCTTCCCTCCCTGTCCCCAGGACAGCTGACAGGTAGGCAGTCCCCCTTGCCTCCTGCCCACTACCCAGCCTGGACAACGTTTTCCCCAACCCATGCCAATACCCCTTTCTCTGTATGCCACCCTTTGTATATAAGCTCCCAGATCACAGAACAGACCTTCCCAGGGCCTCTGGGCCTCACTGGCTCTGCCACACACTTCAACCTATTGTTATTTCTGTACCACTCTTTTTTTTTTTTTTTTTTTTGAGACAAGGTCTTACTCTGTAGCCTTGTATGGCCTGGACCTTACTAAGTAGACCAGGTACCCTCAAACTCACAGAAATCCACATGAGTGCTGGGAACAACGGCATGTGCCACCATGTTTGGTTTTGCAGAGTTCTTTACCAGGTCTAGCTGAGTATACATCTGATTCAGACATGGGACCTACATCCAGAAGGTCCCATACTTGGTTCAATGCTCCATTAGAACCATCTTGAAATTCCTTTTGTTTGTCCAGGGCAGGAACGGTTAAGATAGGGTATCATGTAGTTCAGTCTGGCTTCAAATTGGTCTTGAACTTCTGATTGTCTGGCTTCCAACTCCCGAGCCTGGGGTTATCAGCATGCACACCCATAATCAGTTCTGTTTTGCTTTTTAGAGTCAAGGTCTCCCCATGTTACTCCAACTGGTCCTAAACACCTGAGTTCAAGGAATCTAGCTGCCTCAGCCTCCTAAGGAACTAGGGCTGTAGATCTGCAAACATCTGCCTATGGATTTGCTTCAGGTGTAGACACCACATTGTCCACATGGTTTGAAGCTAATCTCTCCTTCCCAGGCTTGTGTTCTGGAACGCTTAATCACCAGAGTGTAGTGTTATTTGCAAGGTGGGGCCTAGCTGGAGGAAGCTGGACACTGGCCTTGGAAGGTGATAATCTACCTCAGTTCCAGCAGCCTCATGTTCTCATCCTGGTCCCTCAGGATGTAAAGATGCTCATAGCCCCACCACGTGTTCATCCTTTCCCACCAAGGTAGACTGAGCCCCTCTGAGACTCTAAGTCAAAGTGATTCTTTCATTTAAGTCATGTCTGTCAGGTAATTTGGTCAGAACAACCCAAAGATAACCAATACACCTGCCTATGAAATTCTCACACAAACACACCAAGTTTTTGTTTGTTTTGTTTCTTTTTTCTTTAGAGACAGGTGTAGGGCGTGGTTTGCCTTTGCACAACTTGCTGGAACATTCTATTGCCACTTATGCTAATTAGGCATCGAGTAGTGACCAATCCGATGTGCTGATGCTAATTAGGCATCGAGAAAGGACCTATCCGATGCGATCCTCAAATATGCTAATGAGCCATTATTTTGGGCCAATCACCAGCCATATGCTAATGAGTATTACTTTGAACCAATCACCAGCCATATGTTAATGAGGCATTGTGATGGGCACCAATCACGCGCCAGGCTTCCCTATATAAGCAGGCTGAATCTCAGGCTCGGGGTCTTCTTTCCA
>PVIH01004197.1:0-15353 GCA_004025045.1 Sigmodon hispidus
CTCTCCTCTACTCTACTCTACTCTACAGGAAGACCCCGCTCAATAGCTTAAAAGCTCTCAGGGCTTCAAAACCAAAATATACCACATAGGTACTGCTCATAGGTCCACATTCGAGATAGCAAGCCACAACTCAAGGCCAAGCCAAATAGGGAGTTTGCTTATGGCAAGAGAGGAATAGTTTATGTTTAAGAGAGCACTTTCCCACGAGGGGCAGAAGGCACTTTCCCACGAGGGGCAGAAGGCACAGTCACAATGACTCAGCTCTCTACAGACACTGTCGCTTATATTCAGGCTAAGGGATAGATTAGGTGAAATCAAGGCTCTTTCTATTTGGGTGCAGACAGTCAGCTTCCTCAAATTTCAGTCACATAAGGGGGAGCTAATTTTGCCTAGGGTCAAGGTTAGAAGTTGTCCCAGAAGACAAACAGCACAGAAGGAGACTTCAGGGCACATTGATAAGGGAGGTTAATCTCATCTGGATAGATTTCTGCTCTTGAACTCTATGAAATGCTTTTCAATTTTCTCTAAGGGGAGAAAAAATAGGTTAAGTCCCAACTCATCATGTCATACATTTTACAAGCTACAACTTAAAGGATTTCCATAAGAAAATGGGTTCAGAATGGTTAGGCCAATGTCTGGTCACAGTGTTTTCTTCGTGTACATTAGGACCTGACATCAATACTATCTATAAGATCAAAAGGCAGAAAGAGAGATAGGTTCACTCCTACAGGGAGAACACACTGGGTACTAAATCCAACTGTTCTGCCCATTCTGAACTCAGTGACACACATACAATAATTGAAAAAGTAAAAATACTCTTTAAATTATAAATACACCCATGCCAACACCACAACTTCTCTCTGTGTGGGTTGTTATGTTGCTTTCTCAGGCATTTATCTCTCTTTAACACTGAGCCATACCTAGGATTGCAGAACTGGGCTTTCTTCTCTCAGCACTTAGCAAACATAGCTATTTCTGTTTATTTGAACAAATAACAAGGTCTGAAGTTGTAGCTAAGTGGGCAAAGTGACTTTTGTAGCATGAAGGAAGCCCCCCATTGCCACATACACCTGTCATTGCAACACTCTCTGGATGTGGAAGCTGGAAGATTGGAAGGTCCAGGTCATTCTTAGCTACCCAGTGAGTTACAGGCCAAGGTGCATGGCAGGAGACCCTATCTAACAAAAAAATACCATTTAGTTTGATTATACTTGTTGATCATCACCACATCCAGGTCTGGAATTCTCAGTCAGGTCTCCATGATTACACAGCAAATATGTCTAACTTCTGAGCCATGCCCAACACCTACCATCTGTTTCTTTTTAATATGTGTAGTAGAAAATTAAAACTCCTTACTGAGTCCTTCTTGTATAGTACTGCAAGGTAATCATACAGATCTTTCCTGGGGAGCTTTGGGATACTCAAAAAAAAAAGGAGAATGAGGAGAGTCCAGTGTTCAGCTTAGACTCTACTTGTTTTAATGCTTGCTTTACTGTTTTTGTTTGTCTGTTTGTTTTGAGATGAGTTTCCATGTAACCCAGATATCTCCATTCTCTGTTAATGAGGCTGGTCTTAAATTCTCCACTAGCTCTAGTTCTGCAGCACCAGATTTTATTCATTTCATTTGTCTTTTCTACTGCATGGTTTGCTTTCGTTTTCTTAACATTTCAGTATAGATTAGCATAATATTGACATATTATATGTCAATATGTTTATGTATATTTCAATTCTTTTTTTGAGACAGGATTTTTCTATGTAGATCATGCTGTTACCACATTAGCAATCTCCTTGCCCAATACTGGATTTTCACTTACGTGCTGGAATCTCACTTATGTGCAACCATACTCAACTAAAACATTTACACTTGAGGAGCTAATTCCAGGACTCCCAGTAGGGAATGTGGCTCAGTTAATAGTATCATGCCAGGTTCTTTGGTTTGAGTAAGGTGCCAGGGTATGTACAATGCCCACCTTAGAAAGAATTGGATGACTACAGCGACACATGTCTTTGCTGAAGATTCAAATTCTTCTAAGATAAAACATTGAACAACAACTTAAATAAATAATCCTAGAAGATCCGCATCTTCCCAGTTCCAGTAAAGCAGTTAGTTTCCATCAAGCTGTCCTGCCTAGAGTGTCCTGTGCCACCTTGACCTCACAGAAGCAGCTGGAACAGTGTGGAAGGTCAGATTTCAGTCTTGACCTCAACTTCCAGGAAGGTGAGGCTGTTGCATGTGTATCTGGAACTTTTAGCCTAAGGAGGACTGATGATGTCAGTGCTGGAAGGAACAGAGGAAACTGCAGAGAACATCACTGAGGCCTGGAGCAGACAGGACTTGAACCCCTCACCCTCAGCACTGAGCCTTCCTTCCACCACAGCTCAGTCATCACCAGGTCAGGAGAAATTACCTAACATCTATGGTGAACCAAATTGTTCCATCCCAGCAGAGGTGCTGATGTAGAAATCTATTGCAGAACAAACACAGGAAACAGCCTTCCTAGAGCTGTCCAGTTAATTTTACTTCTTACTGAAGAGTTTAATGTGCAAGTTCAGTTCCCAGCTGAGTAGTAGTGACAATTGTATGTCATAGATGGCAGGAGGAAGATACAGGAATGGTCATAGCAATGATATTTGTAACAGCCCATATTTACCAGCATTCTAAATGTCTATCTGTGGGAAAGTTGTTAATTAAATATGATGCATTCATGATTTAAACCATGAGCCTGATTAATTATCCAGGTATAGAATGCTCAAAGTCACAATGCTACTGAAAAAAATCAAGGTATAGGTTCACATACACAGTAGACTTCTGTGTGTGAACACAGTGTCAGCAATATGTGGAGAAGTTTTTAATGTTTGTACTCAATGAGCCCCATGGAATAGGAAGGGTTTGGAAAGGGTGTCATGACTTCATACACAATTCATATGGCTGATGGACTATTTTCCTATATAGATGTGTACATACAAATGTACTGGAAGAAATTAATGTTAAAATTAAAACAATTCTAGTAGCTTGAAATGTACAAGCTTCTTGTTTGTCAAGAGTTTTGTGTTATGATTCAGTCTCCCCTTCCTTGGCTAATGAACAGACAACTAGCTCAGATCCCAGAGAGATGGCCCATTTTCAGGGGCAATAAATGTCCATTTTTTTCTGAGTATTGACTCCACTATTTTTGCCTTTTAACTTCAAAGTATTGTTAGCAATGCTCTTTGAGGAACATTATTCTGAAAGTGGGGTGTGGGGAGTCAAGGACATACAACACATGAGAAATGAGAGAAGTTGGTGTTCTATTTGGTTTTCATCTTTCTAACAATGACCTAATTCATCCCCCTCAGGCTAAAGTTCCTGATAGACTTGCAGCAGCCTCTCCATCCTGGAAGTTAATGGCAAGACTAACATCTGACATTCCACAATGTTCCAGCTGCTTCTTTCCCATGTTCTATCTCAGACCAATGGAGGCAGACATTTTAGGGAATGAGCATATGTTGCCTAGGCCAGCCTCAAACTCACAGCAGTAGTGCCATAAACTCTTTAGTACAGGGATTAGTGCCATAAATCATCATTTCTGGACAGTTAATTGGTATTTTTGAGAAATGCTGTTGCTGCTCAGATGAGCGTGAAACTTGCTCTATAGTCCAGTCTGGTTTTTAATTTGGAGTCTTTCTCTCTCCACCTGCCAAGCTCCAGGATTAGAAGCATGTGCAGTTATAGTAGGTGTTTCAACAGGGCTCTCTGCTGCTTCTGCTGCTTCCCAAGTCAGAGAATCATTGGCACAGTCAATCCTCCTCCCAACATGGCAACCCTAGTTGCCTCTTCAATTCTATGAGCCATTATTTGCAAACATACCCACTCCCTCTATCACCCTCCCTCCCTCTCTATGTAGGGTCTTTAGAAGATAAATTTAGAATCAAGGTTGGTAGGAATGCCAGTCTGCCCTGCAGCTACACTCTATCTAGCCCTGGGCTGTCTGTGCCTGTGTGCTGGGGCAATGACAGGTTCCCTTGCCCCATATTGACACACATTGACATACTATGTGTCAATGGAGTACTCAGCACCTATAAAAGAACTGTGACATACCAGACATCCTGTAAATACCAGCTAACAGGGATTTTCCTCAAAGGAGATGTGTTTCTGACCATAGTGAATGTGACTCTAGCCGACTGTAGGACCTACTGCTGCAGGGTACAATTTCCTGGTCTTTGGAATGATAAAAAAAAATTAGACCTGAAATTAGTCATCATACCAGGTGAGTAGACCTTTCCATGTCCTCTTTGTAACAATTATCCATGGGTCATGATATTATAATAAACATATGGATTATTATCGTCTGTGACTTCCCTAGTCACAGTCCTGGGGTGGGATTGGAAGATCTAGGATGAAGAGGCCTCATCATGTGATGAGGCCAGTGATGAACCTTCCATGTGATTCCTCTTCTAGGATGCAGGCTAGAGAGGGTAAGAAAGGCCTAAACCTGAGAGAGGTTCAAGATCCTGTCTGATCATTAGATCACAGGGGGAATGCCATAACAAGGACACAGGCCCCACCTCCAAACAGGATCATTATAGTCTCTGTAGCTGCAATCTGAATTTTCATTTTACTTAGCTCCTCCCCAGGTTCAGCCAGCACTGGAAACCCTTTGGATGAACATGTTTGTGGTAGGTGTGTATGTATGTGCATGTTCTCTTGCTTCATTATTTACTCGACATGGGCTAGCAACGTAGCTAGGAGTAGACTGCTGATCTTGCATGCGACAGGCTGGGATTAAAGGTATGTTCTGCATTGCGTGGGCCACCAAGACTTTAAATCAAATTGGGTTGAGAAAAAGAATCTGTGTTAAGAATCTTCATTAGTGATAAACTAACCTGGTGACCAGTGTCAAGGCATTGCCCTTCTCTCGGTCTCTGTTTTCTCTTCCATCAAAGAAGTGATCACAAACAAAGCTCTGGGTTTCCTTTTTCAGGAAAATGGCCCCTACCTCAAGTTTTACCAAATAAGATGTGGCCATTACTTCATCTTAAAAGGTAGTCAATTATCCATATCTTAATGTTGTGGGAATCTTCCTAGAGTGACCGCTTGAGTTGCAGTGAAAGGAAGACAGGAGATGGCCCTGATGAACAGAGCCAGGATGCTCCCGCCCATAAGGCTTCAATACTGGCTCCAGCTGCTGTTCTCATTTTTACCTAGTTACCTTTTACTGAAAATACTTCTTTATAAAAACTATTCTTATTACCATTTCTCTTTCCCCAGCTTTT
This sequence comes from Sigmodon hispidus, assembly GCA_004025045.1. Lineage (NCBI taxonomy): Eukaryota > Metazoa > Chordata > Mammalia > Rodentia > Cricetidae > Sigmodon > Sigmodon hispidus. Next base: position 5,254 of record PVIH01004197.1, read on the forward strand.
CCTAGATCCTCTCCAACTCTCCTCCTGTCCAAGCCCATACTATTTCTCTCTCATTAGAAAACAACCAGATATTTAAAGAATAATAATACAAATTGGGAAAACAAATAAGCAAGATTCTATAGAAGCATATGTGGCAATCAGCAAGTTGTCAAGGTCAATGACCTGATGCTTCAACTATTTTTTCTGATCATTTTGTTCAGGTAACAGCTGAAGTAATTTTTGGCAAAATAGTCAGAACAAACAGTGCTTTAGGTAAATCACTAAATCAATGTTTAATTATTGGTCTTTTCTACCTTATTCTACTTTATTTTTTAAATCTCATTACGTTTTAATAAAAAATACATTGAGAGAGAGAGAGAGAGAGAGAGAGAGAGAGAGAGAGAGAGAGAGAGAGAGAGAGAGAGTATGTGTCCAGTTGCCATAAGGGCAACTAGGAGTTAAGAGCCAGCACTCAGGAGGCAGAAAACTAATACAGGATTAATACCATCTTGTAAACCAGCTCTAGTTAACAACTAACCTGTTAATGAAAAAACAGCCTTTGTTAACTCATAGCAAAACCAAGTATTTCATTGATTGTGACAAATATTTTTTCACTATGAAAAAATGCCTTGTCTTGAAATAAATTAAAAATAAATATGGCCCAGAGACAATTGTAAATCTATAACAGGGAATGAAAGCAGTGATGGCCCCACACTCTGTCATACCTGGAACAGGTCTCTCTCAGGCAGAGCCTGTGTCCTGCCCCCTCCTGTCCCTGTCATCTCTGCATTGCCTCCTTCTAGCTCCTAATTCAGAGCCCAGTGGGTGAGTATAGGAACACTGAGCACCAAGTCAGACTGCAGTGGAAACAGCACTAATGACTGGATCCCTTGGCCCAATATTTTCTTCCCTGATGTCTGCCTGGTCCATTCTCATCATAGTAACCACTTCTGATATGGAACACTCACACTTGTCCTAAGATCATCTGTGTGAGAATGCATCCTATTTCATATGTCATGAGCCATTAGAAAGCACGCACACTTCTAGTCTCCTTTCTGCTTATCTGCCAGCTGCAGCTCCCATGACTTAATTCTCTTTTGGGAAAGTGAGGAAAATAATGTGTCTAGTTACAATAAAACATAATCATGAAATAATTCTAAGTTAAGCTTGTCATCCGCCCTTTTATTTTATGTTTTCCTCTTAAGTCCCAGATCTCTCTTCTTAATGGCTTTAGTGACTAAGATAAAGGGTCATTTTCTGCATCACCAATGATTGCTTCTCACGGACATCACTTATGGCATCTAAAGAACACAAAACATTCTAAAGTGTTTGTGTTTGATGAGAGAACACTCTCTAGTGTGTGGCAAGACTGAGCACTATATCAACAGAGACCTTGCATACGAACAGCTACAGAGCCGTTCTCTTGACTATTGCTCCAAGTGGGAACATCAGATGAACTACCACCGGGGGAAAAAAAAAAAACAACAAAACAGTGTGGTTGTATCCCATTCCTTTCTTCTGCAGCATTGGAATGATGGGCACTTAGAGGGCACTATTCAATGTTTGAATAAAAATTGTCATCAGCAATGTTGACTTCAGCTTGGACTTTCACTGTAGGTTGAAAAACTTCATTTGGATAAGCATGGAAGACGACTGAGCTGTTGGGAGAGTTGCTGAAAAAAAAAAAAGCAAGTAAATCACTTTTTAGGTTTGAGCAGATTTTTCATTTATGATTCAGTAAGACTGGATATTCAGGACTGCAGGAGTCCGATCCACAAAACTGTAAGTGAATGAATAGCACTACACAGGGACCTGATATTAATTCATAGAAAAGTTTGCTTAATAACCATCAGACAACTAAAAAACATTAAAAACAAAAATAATTCATATTGGAATTAATCTGGATGCTCATGTAATAGAACACAAAAGTAGAATGTCTAAAAAACAACCAGATACCTACATCAAACTGAGTTACCTGATAAGGATGTATGTGCCCTTTGGAACTGGGCTAACTCATGCATTTATTACTTAGGACTGTGACCCTTTAGAAAGGTTAGGAGGGCATGGTGACCCTCTAGACCCAGGGTAGATCCCGGGACCCACAGAAAGATGGAAGGAGAGAAGCAGCTACACAGTTGTCCTCTGACCTTCACAGGTGCCATTGAACTTGCGAGCAAACACACAAACACATTAACCATAGCAACAACACCTTCCACCACAATAATAAATAAATTCTTGTTTAAAAAAGAAATGGTTTTGAAATCTGCATAGCATCTGCACACTCTAACTCTGTGGGAGGGGCTTTTTCTCTGGGCAGCCACAGTGGGCTGCTATGAGGGGACTCAGGAAGCAGTAAATCAGAGAAGAAAACAAAGTTTAACTCATGGTAGTGTTTTGAGAGAGTTCAGTTTTGTCTTTTATATGTTGACCATCTCTGCTACTGAAATGTAGAGGCTGCCTCGCACATGAAGGACACCTGGGCACAGAATTACAAAGAAGATTGGACAAAGCTTTCCTTTGAGTGGGTCAGTATCACATGAACAAATACAGAATCAATTTAGGGTCAGAAGACTCAGATGAGCCAATATGACAACTGATAGAAAACAGTATTTTTGTGTTTTGTTTTGATCTTCACTTTTGTATTTTGTGTTTTATATTTTTTCATTTGTTGAAAGAAAGAGAGAACATAGCATAGGGTGGGTAGAAAGTGGTGTGATCTAAGAGGAGCTGGTAGCTGGAAAGGAACGTGACCAAAATTTATAATATAAAAAAACCAATTTAACTAAAAATAAGTAAGTTAAAAAAAAAAAGAAGAGAAAAATGAGAAAGAGGAAGAGAAAAGAAAAAACAAAGATAGGAACAAAAGGAATCTACAAGACTGCAAGTTCCAAAGCAATTCACACGAACCATACAACTTACATTTCTGGCTTCTCCTTCTTTCTCATGCGTCTGCACTCTGAAATGGAGTCGGGGAACGGGAGTTAGGAGTGAAAGGAAAATTGAACATGTCATAACAAACATTCATGCTATTGTCTTCTAATTAAGGATATTGTTTTTGTTTTAATTGAAGCATTCCCTTGTAATATTGGGAAGTTCCAATATTTAAAGATACAGGAAGTATCTTCTCTTCATTCATGGATTGGTGCTCTCACGCGCATTCCTTATGTGCTGGAACGGCACTGGTAAATTAACCTTTCACTGAAAAAAGTGAAGTCTAGGGTTATAAACAGGCTTCTCAAGAACAAGCCTGAAATCTCTAGGCGATCTGAGACACAAAGTCCTATTAATGGTCTCTTCCATCAAGGATCCCTTTAAAATGTCACTAATGTAGCACTATCTTGGCTTTTGTGACTTCCATAATGTTGTTCAGGAAGTATGTACCCCTTAACTCCTCATCCTCCGCTTCCTGTCAAGGACTCCCAGCAGCCACCTTCCCTCAGAGCAGAATAAACAACTTTAGGCTAAGCAAGTGAACATATTTGTAGTATTTTATGCAATTTATATTCCCCTCTTTTAGACATTATCTTACGATTTTATGTTAAACTAGCCATGACCTGGTCCTTCTGTATCAGTAGCCTGAGTCCTGAGATTATAGGTGCACCCCCTCCCCCCACCAGGACCAGTTTAAATAACCACCATGAATACATAAGTTCTAAGTATTAGAATAAATCATCCTGAAATCTGGCAGTTATTCTTGTTCCCCATTCTCTGTCCAGTCATGTGAAACAGGTCAGCAATGAGGTCATGGGGTGGGGGAGGTCCTTGAAAGCTGATGACTGAGGATTTTACACAGGGAGTGGACTACACAGACAGAAACAGTGGGTACCTTCCCACAAACTCTGCAGGAAAGGGCCATGCAGGTCTGGGGCCCTCAAAGAGCTCTTTTAGTATTAGTCATGCAGTTTCCTTTCCCAATGTTCCATTTACTTCTTCTACTAAATATGTTTTCCAGAATACTCATAATACCAGAAAGACAAAAACAGATCCCTGGGCTAAGAGAAAACACACCATAGGTCTTGTAGTAGTCTGTTGCTGTCTAGATTCTTGGTCTGGGAAATATAAATAGAACATACTGTCTTCTACCAAAGGGCTAATAAGACAGAGGAAGTGTCATCTTGAAAGAAATGTGGGAAGACACTACATGGCAAGAACAGCTGTGGAGTCAGCTTTCTCATTACCATCAAAATCTCTGCTCAGAGGCCATTCTCCCTAGTCACTGCACTGCTTTATATGGCCTGTCTCATAAGAGTGTGAGGCCCAGCTCTGAGCTCCCAGAGACAGGCACAGGACCTGTTTGCTTTAGAGTAAAAGGCCCAGCAGGACCCCCCCTCCACTTTAAACCTACTTTGCTCAGTAGATTTAAAGCAGCTCTGCACTATATTACAGGTGTAAAGTTCTTGCTCTACCAAATTCTTTGAATTTTGTGATCATTTATCAGGGAGGCTCATTCTCATTGCAAACACTGAAAGCTTGATAAAGTTACTCACTTATGATCACCAGGGTGGTCATGAGAATCAGCAGCACAACAAACACGGAGATTCCAATATAGAGGCCTTTAGTGTTGCTCTTCAGGGTGTTTGGCGTGGGGGCTGATTCCTAAACATCAGTCAATGAAAAGGCACCGACTTAGATGAGCAGGAAACAAGTCCTGGAACTTCACCTGAATTTCTCCCTCCATTTTCTGTGGCTACTATAGAATATGCAAGTATGTGGGAGTGTGCACCTTGTTTCCCAGTATTTGGAAGGCAGGGGCATAAGAGTATCTGAGAGTTCCAAGATAGTTTGGTCTACAGAGCAGTTCTGGGACAACCAGGTCCACATAGAAAGATCATGTGTTTATATAAAATGGAGTAGAACATGCCAGTAACTCAAACAACCTGAGCTGATACTAAGCTGTGCTCTAGACAATGCAGACTTCAAAGTGTCTAGAAGGACACTTTATATGTATTAATGTTCAGTGGGTTATTTCTCAACTGAGAAAAGCAATGTCATCTTTCTAAGTCAATATTCTGTTGTTTCCAGCATGTGCTCAACTATTGAGCCTGGTTTTTCTTCACAGATCCCAAGTGTCTTGTAAAAGTCTGAATTCTGCCTTCTTTCTTTCTTTCTTTCTTTCTTTCTTTTTTTTCTTTTCTTTCTTTCTTTTTTCTTTCCTTCTGTCTATCTTCCTTCCCTTCTTTCTTTCTCTTTTTCTCTCTTTCTTTTTTTGGGACAGGATCTTACTTCTCACTTTGTGGCCACAGCTAGCCTAGAATTCTCTATTGTAGTCCAGGCAGGCCTCTAAATCAGAGATGTGCATGCTTCTCTCCCCTGATAACTGGGATTAACACCATGGATCCTCTTGCCAGGCAAATTCTACTTTGTTATGAACCATTCAGAAGACTCTGCTCCTGGATGCAGCCTATTAACATGTATGATCAGACAGAAAGGCAGAATCTCCCATAGGGCCCTGGTACAGGTGACCAGGTTGCACCACATACTGGAATAAGCAAGAGAGATATGCTGGGCAGGAGGTGAGGCCCTTCTAATAGCTCAGCACTAATCTACCAACCATAAACAGGCCGTGTGAGATGGGTTTAACTACAAGGAAGTAAGAATTAGAGATCAGGTCTTTGCCCATGTATAAACCTCATCTCTGGAGTCACAATCCCAGCTCCTCTGTCTAGTCAGAAAGACCATGGACAAGTTAGTTAAGCTCTATGAGGCCTGACTCTACAGCTTCAAACAACAGGTTGAGTGCATTTTCTGGAAAGGTCCTTCTTGGCAAACATTCTATGGAATATAAAGTAATGTGTGTTGGTTTTGAAAGAGAGTCTCATGTATCCTAGGCTGGTATGGAACTCACTATATTGCCAATATGATGAACTTCTGATTCTTATTCCTCCACATCCTGAGGGCTTGCATCACAGGTGTGCCCACCATGCCTGCTTGAACGTTTACTTCATCACATTCCTCTGACTATAAATGGCAGCAATGGCTGTCCTTTCTCATTCATCTTCCCATATATTTTTTCAATCTTTTCACAAGATAGAGTTCAGGGAGTTGATCTACAGGTTAAAAATCTGTGCTGCTTTGCTAGACATGGGAGTGTACATCTGTAATCCCAAGACTTGAGAAGTAGAGACAAAGGTCTCAGAGTTCATAATCATTCTCAACTCCACAGAAAATCCAAGGCCAGCCTGGTCTCCAGGAGACCCTGTCTCAAAAACAAGCAAACCCAAAACCTAGACACAGGCACACAAGGGAAGTCTCTGCCCACTATCTCAATGTACTTAGAGCCAGACTGACAGCTTTAGAGTCCAGATTTCGCCATTTCTTGTTTTGAATTTAATTCTAAATTATTTCTTCTAACTGGTCAAGTTGACTCTACTGCAGTTAACCAAGCCCAGGTCTAGCTTTATCATGCAGGGCTGTGTTAAAACAGCACAAGTCTGCTTGATTAGCAAGACTTTCCACATGGCCTGATGGGCTCTGATAGTGCACTAGGATATGCAAATATATGCTAATTTATTCTCCTCTAGTTGGCTCATTCCTTTTTATTTTAACCTAACTTTTAACCATAGAAAATCAGTCAGTCTCTCTCTGTGTCCCTACATCCCACTAATGCTCTGTGAAATATCATTTATTGGGCATCTTTAACAAACTTACTTCCTAACACTCTTCTTAGAGTCAAACTCTTCTCTTCTTTTCAATGTATATATTATCATATATTTAATGCTGTCTTTGTGTCTCTGGGATTTAGACTCAAGCTGATCTGGTAGCCAAGGCTATCCTCAAGATCTCCTGTGTTAGCTTCCTAAATCCTACAATTAAGGAATAAACAACTACGCTGAACTCTTTTTACTTTGAGACAAAAGTCTATGAATTAAACGTCTTTAAGTGCAACATGATCCCAGGAAGATAGACAAGAGAATCTCGCTATTAATATGGGAGGGGGGGGGGCGGAGGATATGCTTACAGTGTGAACATTTGAAGGGTGGTATGAAGATGTCACAGTGACCGTGTAATCTGCCCAAAAAGAATAAAAATTGTCATTAGAAAAATGTTAGATTTTCATTATAAACACTACATATATTCTCAATAACTTTTATAGTAGATTGAAACTTAAATAACACCATCAAAAACTCTAAGCACACATAGCACCACACTAAATACTAGTATTTTGTTAAATATATCTAGAAAGATTTTATCTTAACCTTTCTGTTCTGGCTTCATAGAAAGTTTTCTCTCTCTCTCTCTCTCTCTCTCTCTCTCTCTCTCTCTCTCTCTCTCATAAATAATACAGTACATGCCCAGGTTTATCTACAAATTTAGGTGAACCAGAGAACTTAGTTTTTGAACAGTCTAAGGTTTCACCTTATCTGTACTTCCATATTAACTGAGGATGGTAAGTACACGAAAGGCCATATACACACACACGCTGAAAGTTCAGGATAACTCTACTCAGAATAAGTGGATCTACCATGGCATTCAAAACAGTTTCTGTGTGTTCTTATTCAGTGTGTCAGTGTGCCTTGACTTGGATCAGGATTGTTTTAGAAATCTCCTATAATACCACCCACAAATCAACATGTCCCATATGATGTGAGTACTGGAATTTTGTATGGCAGGAGAGTCACTAAATTCCATTCATACCTTGGGGTGTTTTTAAAATGCCTTTTTTTCCAGTGAACAGATTATAATTTTTATGCCTTCTAAAATCTCAGTGTGGAGCATTCTCATTCTGCTGAGTAACACAGCAATAAACAAATGCTTTTTATCCTAACAGTGAGCCCCTCAGTTTGATTTTATTCTTGAAAAAGCATATATCAGAAGATTATGCATTTGTAAGTTTAGCAAATTACAGAAATATCTACTGTCAGCACACACATACAGGATGCTAAACAGTGAGCGGAAATACTACAGGTGTAATGAAGTCCCAATTATTGCCAACACTAGCATTTTCCAGCATGAGTAAAGTTGGGTGACTTACAGGCCCCCTCACTTCTCACATTACTGTCCTTATATTTTTACTCATTGTGGGCAGGCTTACTTCCAAGGAGCCAAAAGCAATGTCTAGATTTAGGTAATATCTAAGCTCTGTTTGTGACCTAGGACCTAAAGCTAGACCTTCCAGGCATAAGAGTAAGTGACTCAAATATGAAATGACAAAATTTTAATTCAGTGATGACAAACATGGGCAGTGGCAGGAAGATCTCTGGGACTTCAGGGTAAGTTTGGTTTACATAATGATTTCTATGCCAGCCAAGTTGAGATCCTGTCTCAACAAAATAAAACTCAGGGAATACTGCCCCAGCCAGCGTGCTCACACCAGCTGTTTCAGCTTTGCTAAAACTCTGTTTTTCATGAAGTCAGTAACTTATCCTTGTTCTCCAAACTCAGCCCATGAACCAATCCTCTGAAGCAGGCAGAAACTAGTGAAAAGGTCTGTCAATCCTGAGAGATCTCATAGTTCTTTGGTGAGTGAAGTTATGTGGAAGAGAGTTGTTCCAACAAATCTTTATGCTCTAAAATCCCAGCTATAACCCAGAGCCCTCTGCAAACTCAGCTTGTAGACTAGTCCTTCAGAGTACTCATGGTTAATGTACCCACAGATCAAAGGGAAGCAAGGAAGTCAACATCTCCTATTGGATTGATCTAGCAAAACCAAAATAGATGATTCTTCTATGGCTCCTCAGAATCCAGCCCTACACCAGGGGATGGACAGGTTGTAGGAAGCTTTATGTATCTCTAACAGCTATTATATTCTCAGTCATGGATATAGAAAAATTTGGACCTTTTATGTCTTTGGGTGTCAAGCTTTTCCCGATATATAGCAAGCTATCCACTTCTATTAAGTCTGAATTCATATCAATAGGAATTTGAAGTATAAAATTTAGGGTGTCAGCCAAAGCATATTCATTTATTTTATTTCATATTAAATTGTGTGTATATACATATTTCATCTGTGTATGGGTTTCTGTACTTAATTGCAAGTGAAAATGGAGACCAGAGGTCCCAGATCCCCTTACAGGCATTTGTGAACTGCTCAATGTGGGTGCCTGGAACCAACTCAGGATCTCAAGAACAACACTGATTGCTATTAGCCATGGAGTCATCTCTCCAGTCCAAACCTGAACATGCTTCATCCCTAAGGACTTTTAATTCAATGTGTAAATCATCAGTATAAAAATCATCTTTTTAAATGTTCCTGTTTCACAAATAAATAAAAAGATCCTTGAAGCAAAATTTTAGAGAGCACCAACTGCTCCTAAAAATCGAGACTTATGGAGTCTTCTTCAGGGGAATTGAATACAGGGATCTGAAACCTTCCAAACATAAATCTCAGAGCCCATGACAAATGGTCTGACCCTGGAGTTAGAAGAACAAGCTTCCAACTCAAGTGAACAGGGACAGAGTCTAAGCCACTTCTGTCTTCACAACTTCCACCATGAACTTTCTGACTCTGTCATTTCTTGTCACTATAAAATAGGACCAGATCACAGTCATATCAGACATTACTGAGAATTGAGAACTGCATTATAAAGCATGTAGCATGCATCTTGATGCACAGGAAATGCTAAATATTAGCTTTCCTGCAGTATGGCCTCAGCTGGATGGCCCAATTTCAGAACAGATATAAAAAGTTAAGTTTTCCTACTCTGACCCTAGTTCTCAGTTATTTCTTAGTTTTTAATCAGAAAGTCATGTCCCACTGATTGAGATTCCCATAACTCTTATTAGCTATCCTAGATCAATGATCCACTTAAGTCTAGATAGTTGAGAATCTCATATAGATAGATGGGTGTCTTCCGTGTTCAAATTCTTTCAGAGTAAAGGATGCACATAAAAAGGCTGGAGTATAACAGACATTGCCAAGTAATCGTTGGAACCCAGCTAAGGACCATTCACTTAGATTGCACTTATGACTGTATGTCCTACAGCACTGCATAAGAAGGTCTCTGAGTACTAAAACACATGATTTTTTACCTGGTTTGCGAGTCTGTGTGTGCACTGGTGAGGGAGAAGTAGAGGCAAAGATTCTGGTTGATTTTGGAGCATTTGTGGATATCATTGTGGTGGTTGTGGTTTTTGTGGTAGTTGTGGCTCTTGTTGTAGTAGTTATAGATTTTGTGGTAATT
>PVIH01004197.1:15453-144999 GCA_004025045.1 Sigmodon hispidus
GTTGTGGGTCTTGTGGTAGTTGTGGGTCTCCTTGTAGTAGTTGTGGGTCTTGTGGTAGTTGTGGGTCTCCTTGTAGTAGTTGTGGGTCTCCTTGTAGTGGTTGTGGGTCTTGTAGTAGTTTGGGGTCTCCTTGTAGTAGTTGTAAATCTCCTTGGAGTAATTAGGGGTCTCCTTGTAGTAGTTGTAAATCTTCGTGGAGTAATTAGGGGTTTCCTTGTAGTAGTTGGGGCTCTCCTTGTAATAAATGGAAGTCCCCTTGGAGTAATTAGGTGTCTCCTTGGAGTAGTTGTGAGTTTTCTTGGAGTAATTATGATTTTCTTTGGAGTAGATATGGGTTTATTGGTAGGTTTGAAACTACTTGTAATTGTAAGTCTCTTTGAAAAACTTGTTGGAACTCCTGAATATAGAAAATCATTGTGAAAAATATAAAAAGAAACTTTAATGATCAAATATATATACTTATATGTAACAAATATATATAAATAAAATTACACACACACACACAAATCAATTTGAAAGCAAGGGTCAGTCAAATAAGAAAGAAGAGTCTTTGCTACACCTACTCTCTAGCATATCAGAGAGTGGCTGGACCCAGGCAGATGCTCCTCTCCTGAACTTCTGTTCTTTGTCATTGACCAACTAGGATGAGGAAGGGAGGGTCAGTGGGGACAGCTCACCAATAAGAGGCAGCTGCACAGACAATATGGAATTTAGCACAGAGCCCATGTTCCTAAGGACACATTTTATAAGTGACAAATGTCAGGTCCTCAGATCTATAAGCATCTCTGTGAGACTCAGAGGGTATGGGGGCCTGGGGCTGCTCTCAGTGATGACTGACTTCATTCACAGACTACAGGCTTAGCATGTTTGATGCAGTCAGTCCTGAGAAACACATGACACCGCATTACATTATAAGGCTAAGTAGGCTTTTTGACCTATGAGAGATCTCATGCAAGACCCAACACTAAATGATCTGTTCATTTGGGTAGAGAAGAGACAGAGTCTCCGGTTTCTTCCAATCTAAGAGAAACAGGGTGAATATTCCTTATCCAAAAATTTTTGTTACCAGGCGTTTCAGAATCTGAGTAAATCTGAAAATTGTGTAAATTTACATATAGCTCACAGATGAGGCTTGATCAAGTCTAAATGTGGATAGATGTAGCATTTATGGGCATATACTTTATATACATATCTTCTAGTTTATAGGTAGGTTTATGAATTATTGACAATTCTTGTGTATGAATACTTCATGACATTGACTATTCCAGGTATATTTTTCTACAGCAATGTCCAAGAGGTTTCAGATTTTGAAGCACTGTAGAAATAATATTGGTATAAGACAGGTTAAACTAACAAAAAAATCAGAAGTGCTGTATGAATCTTAATAGCACTGATGATCTGAGGGTGCTCAGAATCCAAGACTAGAATTAAGGGGAGATGGTGCCTGGAAGGAAACAATGCTGGAGAAGTCCAGACGGTGCACATAATGCTTTTTTCAGATGCCAGGTTCATATATAAGAAGCTTCTTTCAATCCTGACTCTGCCAACTACAAAATAAAACCCCAGGAACTGGAAACAAGTCCTTTGAACACTCCTCTTTAATGGATGTGATATCACTTAGATCGAGATAGCTTTCACCTTCAAAGAACAAAATGTGTTCACTTGTTATATGCAGGAAGCTAACTAAAGTGGAGTTCAGCCACCTTTTAAATTTTAAAATTTAAAAATTGTTATTCACTTATTTCTGTTGCTCTCTGTGTCTGTCTGTGTCTGTGTGTGTGTGTGTGTGTGTGTGTGTATGTGTGTATGTGTGTAATTTCTATGGCCAATGTGTTAAGGTCATAGGACAACTTAAAAGAGTTAGTTCTCACCTTCTATCAAGTAGGCTACAAGAACTGAATTCTGGTAATTAAGCTTGGTCACAGGCATTTTTACCCACTGTTATACTTTGAAAAAAAATGCCTGCCATAAAGAGAGTGGCACTATTAGGAGGTGTGGTTTTGTTGGAGTGGGTATGGCCTTTTTGAAATAGGTGTGGACTTGTTGGAGGAAGTGTGTCACTGTGGAGGCAGGCTTTCAAGTATTCTATGCTCAAGCCATACCCAGTGAGACAGTTCACTCCCTGTTGCCTGAAGGCCAAGATGTAGGAATCTCAGCTCCATCTCCAGCACTATGTCTGCCTGCATGCCATCATGTTGCACCATGCTGATAATGTAAGCCATCTCAATTAAAAGTTTTTCCTTTATAAGACTTGCCCTTATCATGGTGTCTCTTCACTGCAATAGAAACCATAGCTAAGACACCCACTGAGCCATCTCATTGGCCCTTAACCCCCTTTATTATATAGTGTCTTGGAGCAAGCACTCATGGCAGTCAGTTTCAAAATCACTGCTGACAATATTGCATGAGTGGGTGTAACTGTGCTGCAACAGAACTGTTTGCACTAGTAGATTTAGACTTTTAGATTGCTAAACCAGTCTAATGTGTGGGCAGAGGTCTGAGCACAATAAAACCTTCCCTGGAGAGTATAAGACCCTGGGATGGGATGAGAATAATCTAGTCACAAGATCACTATGAGAACAATCCAGGAAAGAAGCCTCAAGCTCAGGAATTTGCTCTCCTTGCTCTGGGGCATTTTTTTTTCTCCCAGGCAGATGAAAGAGTGCAGAGGAGCTGATGTGGGTCTTAAGGCAGCTGAAATATTAAAAACAGAAGAAATTATTTAAAAGAAATGGATAAGGCAGTGTCACTTTTAAACCCCTTGGCTAACCAGACAGGGGACTTTTAAATACTGGCCTGTGAAATAATTTCTATGCTTGATAATGACTCACTGTTAGTAATTTTAGGCAGTTGGACATTATGAAACAGGATTTTGATCCCATCAGTCAAAAGACAGGCAGTTGAATCTGTGAGTAAGGATAGTCAGATCAACTTGTAGAGATCCTGACCATCCATACAACACAGTGAGATTAATATCAAAAATAGAGGAATAAAAAAGTAAGCAATGAACTGCAAAGGTTGAATAATTACAAAAAAAATGTGCTAAAATTTAAAACATAGATGCTGTGCAGTGGTGGTTCTTAACTTTAATCCCAGCACTCAGGAGGCAGAGGCAAGCATATCTCTGTGAGTTTGGGGCCAGCCTGGTCTACAGAGTGAGTTCCAGGATAGCCAGGACTATTTCACAGAGAAACTCTGTCTTGAAAACACACAAGAAAAGAAAGGAAGAAGGAACAAAAAAGAAAGAAAAGAAAAAAGACAGGTTAAAATTTATGTCAATTGTCAGTGTAAGCCCTTAGAAAAGGAGATTAGGGGATATCGCTAGAAGTAGGTACATCTTTGTGATTCAACTCTTTTTATGAAAAGAATATCCACATCAAAAAGGAAACTATATTTATTTAAGAACAGGGGCTTTCAAGAACTTCTCACTTCTAACCACTAAACAGGTATTAGAAGAGCAAAAACATCCCCATGTGTCCATTTTTTGTATATAAAAAGATAATTTGGGGATATGTGCCCAAGGCAGGGCAGACATGGAGTGGAAGTCTCCAGCTATGATATGGCCTGTGCTCACCAAGGTCAGCTGACTATTGCTGAAGCAAGCTCATCAGAGCAGCAATACCCTGCATTGCCTGCTTTTCAGGATATAGCTGTTGTACTTTTACAGTATTAAGGACAGGTGTTTGGGCAGGGCTTGATGATCCAGGCATTTAATCGTAGCACTTGGAAGGAAGAGGCAGGTAAATCTCTGTGAGCTCTAGGCTAGCCTGGTCTACAATGGGAGTTCCATGACAGCAAGGGCTACACAGAGAGACTGTCAAAACAAACAAAAATGAGAGTTTTATTGTTTCAAGACATTAACTCAAAGGTACAGAATACTTTTTCATTCAAGTCATTTCAGCTTACATAAAGCTCCTCACTGTGTTTCAGAACAGAAACTAGATTCAATTTCAAAGATGAACAAGACTGTCCAAAGTATAGTTAGGACCTGGCTCATGACTTAGCTCATGGTCTAGCATTTGGAGCTTAAACAAATAAACAAACAAATTGGTGGTACACAACTGTATTATCAGGAGTAGTGTGCTATATGCAGGAGGACCAGGAGGGCATACGGACAGCCTGAGATACATGAGATTATGTCATTAAAAGTAATAAAAAGCAACTGTTTAATCACAGCATTCTATAAGAGCCTTTGTCTGTTTGTCTAGGAAAAGAACAAATTACTAGCAAGCAGAGGACTCAGATCACTTGTAAGACATAAGCAAAGCAATAAAGCCCACTTACCTGCTTGAACTTGCAATGAGGTGTTCTGTCTCTGTACATCTTTCCATCCCTTTGTTTCCACTCGGCAACAGTAGAGACCACTGTCACTCTCAGTGGCATTCTCTATTGTCAAAGACACGTTTCCTTGAAGGAGCTGCCCCTTCAGTTGGTAGCGATTTGTTGTCCGATAGTAGATTCTGTAGCCATCAGTCCAGATAAGTGTGTGTCCACATGTGTCAGAAGCACATGGCCCTCGGCCCCAACACATGGATGAGAGTCTACTAGACACTGGATAAGTACATGGCAGTGTCACAGGGTGACCCACCTCTCCGTGCACTTCTGAGAAAGAATCCACAGTACCTAGATAAAAGGTGGAATTGGAGAATGAGCACTCACCATTTCCCTGCAATTGATTGTACTTCTTCATTTCTTCCCCATTTTTCTTTTTTGGCTCAACTGTGGATTAGACCTGGGGCATGGAGCATGGGAGATATGTGCTCTATTGTGTTCCAGCCTCAGCCCTTCTTTGCACTTCTTCTTGTAGAGTCTTTATAGGTTAACATTTTCACTATCAGCAATTCTCTTTTAGCTTATTCTGCTGTGTGATTATGTAATGGCCATGTGAGTGGATAAAGCACTGTATTATAGTCACACTGTATCTTTTTTATTCTATGTATTTATTTCCTTCTCTCCCTCCTTTTTCTTTCTTTCTCCCTTCATTTCTTTTTTATTTTTTTCTTTTTGAGATAGAGGTCACCAGGTAGTTCTCACAGGCCTAGAACTTTCTATGTAGACTAGGCTAGCCTGACACTCATAGAGATCCACCTTTAACTCTGCCTTTTGGCTGTCAGGATTAAAGGCATGCACACCACTCTTGACCAATTGGTTTGTGTTTTTAGGCAGGGTCTTGCTCTGTAGCCCCGGCTGTTTGCCCTTACTATTCTTCTGCCTCAGAATCCTGAAAATGGACTACAAGCATGAACCACTGACATTAGCTATAATTCTTAAAAATTTAAAACTGCTCTCCCAGAAGCTGTGCATGATGACGGGTGCCTGCCAAACCAGAATTCAAAGGTACGGTCAGGAAACTAGTGAATTCCAGACCAACCCAGGCTTATGCGACCGAGTCTCAACCCACCCCAACTCCCTCAATGCTATTAAAAATGAAGTCACTAACTCTTCACCCACCTCCTCTGTGCACAGAGCAGAGCCCAGGTTTTATTTACACCATTGTTGGCTTAAAGGCAGAACTCTACCAGCTTCAACATCAATTTTCAGAATGACTTTTGTTTACTCATATGGTTTTCATTGATTTTATTTTTTGAGACAAGGTCTTACTATATAGCACTTGGCTGGCTTCAGTATTCAGATATATGCACATAGAACATGCTGCCTGAATTCCTGGAGACCTGCCTGCCTCTACTCCCCAGTGCTGGAACCAAAGATGTGCACCACCAGGGCAAGGTCAGAATGGGTAAGACAATCAGGAGGACTGAGGCTTTCGGATCAGTTCTTTAAAAATAAAAAAACACTAACCAAGGATGCCATCTTATATGTTAGTAACATTCCAGAAATTAAACATTCACTTATAAAGTACAACCTGCAGAATTAAAATGTTAAATTAATAAATAAACCATGAGTAATTTTAATATGTATCTGTTGATATGGTGGATTAAAATCTCTATTACCAATTGTTTCCAAGTGAGGGAGATCTGAGGGCTGGAGATGCAGCTCAAGGGTGCTATGTTCACCTTGCACACAACAGCCCCTGGGTTGGATTCCAGTGTGGGAACAAACAGATAAGCACACAGCACAAAACAGTGAACTGTGAGGTTCACTAACTAGTCACCTAAACTCAGGCCTAAGCTGTGATTTGGGGACAAGGTCTGAGAAAGCATGTTCCTTGTTCTATAAAACCAGTGTATAATGGTGTGCATTTCTCACTGGGACACTCATTACTTGACTTTGCAAAATTTTTTTAGAATCACAAATACAATATATGCTATCATAATAAAATTATAAAAATATCTGATAAAGATTAACAACCTTCCTCAATTTTACTTCCTAAAGATTAGATTGTAAAATTTAAAAAATATATGAGGTTTAGAGGCTCATATCTATAATTTTAGCTCTTGGGAAACATTGAAGACATTCTCAGTTGTCTATCATGTGGGAGGAAGCCTAGGCTACCTTAGACCTTGCCTCAGAAAATTAATATGCAATTCATTATTTATCCTTATATTATAGATTTTTTTCAATTAGTATTTTTAATTAAATAATTGAAAATGAGGTTTTGTAAGGCATATAGGATAAATGAAAGTTTGAATTCTTTTCTTCAGTCCTCAGGCTTTGACTGTAGCATGCATGTACATACAGTCACCCTCACTTGAATAAAACATGTATGTACATATAGTCACCCCATTTTTCATGGACTTGTGGTTCTTATTTTTAGCTATAATTTTGAAATTCTTGTAGGTTAAGGAACATTTTAGAGTCACAGTTTCATCCTGGTTCTTTGCTCACTACATAACCTGTAACATAGACCCCAAGGAATTTGTCATTTGAACCTTGATTTTCCTAGGCATTCCCCAGCTCCCATCTCACTTACCTGGGAGAAGGAGTAAGAGGCCTGAAACGAGGACTTGAAATCGCATCCTGATGTTGACCTGAAGGACAATGAGAAGACACTCTGGTTGTCTGTCACTCACCACACTTTATCTGAGAAAAATATCTCATCCTGAATATGAATCATTTAGACCTCTCTGCTAGAGTCCCCTGTCTTCCCAAGTAGCCACTTTTTCCCAGTCCTTCCCCACATACAGCCACCAGTCTCACTCCTGGTCTTGGCAATAATAAGGCAGCAAAAAGAAAACTTGAAGGCAGAAGTAAGAGTGTGTTCCCTTGGTAGAACCCTGAGCAAGGACCAGCCTTCTAAAGGCAATGCGCTTGCCCTCTGGAGGACTCGAGACTGTTCCTGCTCAGTAGCCACAGTGGTTGGTCCCCAAGCCTAAATCAAGTTCATTATTTGTAAGATGACTGAGACAAATTCAAGACCTTGTGCCTAAGTATATTGTCACATGAAGTCAAAAACAAAGATCTGAAGTTTTTCATTTTAATTCCACTATATCTACTAACAAACTGGGGATAAGGGAGTATGAACAAATACTACTCTCACTAAAACATTATACTAGGCTGCTGCAATGGCTCATGGTTAAGAGTGTCCACTGCTCAAAAAAAAAAAAAAAAAAAAAAAAAAAAAAAAAAAAAAAAAAAAAAAAAAAAAAAAAAAAAAAAAAAAAAAAAAAAAAAAAAAAAAAAAAAAAAAAAAAAAAAAAAAAAAAAAAAAAAAAAAAAAAAAAAAAAAAAAAAAAAAAAACAAAAACCTCAGCAAGGCTCCTGGCACCCATGGTGGAATGCTCACCACCACTAATCCCTGGATATGCAGAAAACACAGACGTTTTTTGGACACCTATACATACCCAGACACAGACAAACACTCACCCCACCACCACCATCACACACAGATTTACAAAATTAAAAAAAAATAAATCTGAAAGGTGGTGGTGAAACACACCTTTAATCCCAGCACTCAGGAGGCAGAAACAGAGGGATCCGTGAGTTAGAGGCCAGCCTAGTCTACAAAACAGTTAAGGACAGACTGAAAGCTACACAGAGAAACCCTGTTTTGAAAAAAACAAACCAGATCTCAGTGACCTTCACGACAACTGGAGATGAACAGACCTCTGACTCACAGCTGACTAAGGGCTGATTAAGAGCAACCTCTGTGACAACTGAAAACATGAAGACCCCTGCCCCACAGCTGACTAAGAGCTGACTAGGAGTGAACCCAGGAAGCAATGGGCAGAGACCAGCACAAGAATACATATAACAACATAAAGAACAACAAGGCACCACCAGAAGAAGCTGGTGGTTCTACAACATCAAGACCTGAGCATGGCAATGAAGAGGAAACAGAAAGAAGTGACCTTAAAAACAACTTTATGAAGATAATAGAAACCTTAAAAGAGGATATTAAAAAAAAACTCCCTTAAAGAAATAGAAGAAAATACAAACAAAAAAAAAATGAAAGAGATTAACAAGTCCCTGAAAGAAAATAATGAAAACCAAGAAAAAGAAAACAAACAGGTGAAGGAAATGTTCCAGAAATTAAAAATTGAAATAGAAGCAATAAAGAAGGCACAAACTAAGGCAATGCTGTAAATAGAAAACCTGAAGAAACAAACTGAAACTACAGATACAAGCATAATCAACAGAATTCAAGAGATGGAAGAGAGTATCTCTGGAGTGGAAGATTCAATAGTGGAAATATATACGGCAGTCAAAAGAAACACTAAAACCAAAAAAGTCATAACACAAAACGGCCAGTAAATTTGGGATTCCATGAAAAGACCAAACCTGAGAATAATTGAAATCAAAGAATGAGAAGAATACCAGTTCAAAGGCACAGAAAATATATTTCATAGAAAAAAAAACTTTCCCATCCTAAAGGAGGAAATGCCTATAAAGATGCAAGAAGCTTACAGAACAGCAAATAGATTAGATCACTCACACATAATAATTAAGCCACTATATGTATACAACAAAGAAAAAATACTAAGACCTGCAAAGGAAAAAGGCCAAGTTATCTATAAAGGCAGACCAATCAGGATAACACCAGATTACTCAATGGCAACAATAAAAGAAGGTCCTGGTTAAGCGTTATACAGACACTAAAAGAGCATGGCTGCCAACCCAGACTACTGTACCTAGCAAAACTATCAGTTACCATAGATGGAGTAAACAAAATATTTTACAGTAAGACCAGATTTAAACAATATCTATCCATAAATCTGGCCCTACAAAAAGCACTAGAGAGAAAACTTCAATCTAAGGAAACCAGATATACCCATGAAACCACAAGCAACTGATGATCTCACAGAAGAAAAGTCCAAAGAAGAAAAACACATACATTACCATCAAGAATAACAGGAGATAACAATTGGTGATCATTAATATACCTTAATATCAATGGACTCAATTCACCTATAAAAAGACACACCCTCGGGGCTGGAGAGATGGCTCAGCAGTTAAGAGCACCGTCTGCTCTTCCAGAGGACCCGGGTTCGATTCCCAGCACCCACATGGCAGCTAACAACTGTCTGTAGTTCCAGTTCCAGGCAAACACCAAGGCAAATAAATAAATAAATAAATAAATAAATAAATAAATAAATAAAGTTTTAAAAAAAAAGACACACCCTCACATGATGAATAAAAAAACAGATGCCATCCTTCTGCTTCATACAAGAGACACACCTCAACTTCAAAAACAGACACAGATTTAGAGCAAAATGTTGGGAAAAGAGTTTCCAATCAAATGGTCCTAAGAAACAAGCTGGTGTAGCCATTCTAATATCTAACAAAATACACCTCAAACAAAAATCAATCAAAAAGAGACCAGGATGAATATTACTTATTCATGTCAGGAAAAATCCACTAAGATGAAGTCTCAGTCCAGAACATTTATGCCCCCAACACAAGGACACCTACATATGTAAAAGAAACACTACAAAAGCTTAAACCTCACATCAAACTCCACACATTAGTAGTGGAAGACTTCAATACCGCACTTTCATCAATGGATAGGTCTACCAGACAGAATCTCAACAGAGAAATAAGGGATCTAACAGATGTTATGACCCAAATAGACTTAACAGATATATACAAAACTTTTCACCCAAACACAAAGGAATATACTTATTTCTCAGCACCCGATGGAACTTCCTCTAAAATTGACTACATACTCGGTCATAAAGCAAACATCAATAGATACAAAATGGGAATAACCCCTGTATCATATAGACCACAATGGTCTAAAGTTAGAGTTCAACAACAACAAAAATCACAGAATGCCTACAAATTCATGAAAACTGAATGTCTCTCAGTTGAACCACCTCTGGGTCAAGAAAGAAGTTAAGAAATCAAAGACTTTGTAGAATTCAATAAAAATGAATCCACAACATACTCAAACTTATGGGACATAATGAAAGCAGCCTTAAGAGGAACACTCATATCACTAGATGCCTATTTGAAAAACCTAGAGAAATCTCACACAAGATGTAACAGCACAGCTGAAGGCTTTAGAACAATTAGAAGCATACTCACCTAGAAAGAGTAGATGGCAGAAAATCATCAAACTTAGAGCTGGAATCAATACAATAGAAACAAATAGATTAATAAAAAGAATCAATGAACCCATGAGTTCGTTCTTTAAACAAATCAACAAGATAGATAAACCCTTATCCAAACTAGCCAAAAGGCAGAGAGAGAGTATCCAAATTAACAGAATCAGAAATGAAAAGGGGGACATAGCAACAGTCACCAAGGAAATCCAGACACTCATTAGATAATACTTTGAAAAATCTATATTCCACTAAAAATAGAAAACCTAAAAGAAATGAACATCTTTCTGGACAAGTACAACTTACCAAAATTAAATCAAGATCAGATAAATGACCTAAATAAACCTATAACGCATAAGGAAATTAAAGCTATTATTAAAAGTCTCCCAAGTATAAAAAGCCCAGGGCCAGATGGCTTCAGTGCAGAATTCTACCAGATATTCAAAGGAGAACTAATACCAATACTCCTCATATTGTTCTATACAATAGAAACTGAAGAAACATTGCCACACTCTTTTTATGAGGCTACAAACACCCTGATACTCAAGCCACTCAAAGATGCAACAAAGAAAGAGATTTACAGAGCAATCTCCCTTATGAACATTGATGCAAAAATACTCAATAAAATACTGGCAAACCAAATTCAGCAACATGTCAAAAAAATCATACACCACAATCAAGTAGGTTTTGTCCAAGAGATGCAGGAATGGTTCAACATATGAAAAACTGTGAATGTCATCCATCATTTAAACAAACTGAAAGAAAAACCCACAGGATCATCTCCTTAGATGCTGAAAAGTGTTTGACAAAACCCAACAATCCTTCATGATAAAAGTCTTAGAGACATCAAGAATACAGGTGAAATAACTAAATATAATAAAGTTGATATACAGTAAGCCGATAGCCAACACTAAACTAAAAGGAGAAAAACTCAAAGCAATCCCACTAAAATCAGGAACAAGACAAGGCTGTCCACTCCCCTCCCCCATCTATTCAATATAGTTCTTGAAGCTTTTTCTAAAGAAATAGGAGAACAAAAAAGAGATTAAAGGGATACAAATTGGAAAGGAAAAAGTCAAACTAACTCTATTTGTAGATGATATGATAATATACATAAGTGACCCTAAAAATTCTACCAGAAAACTCCTACAACTGATAAACACTTTCAACAATGTAGCAGGCTACAAGATTAACTAAAAACAATCAATAGACCTTCTATACACTAAATTTAAAAGGGCTAAAAAAATAAGGGAAACATCACCCTTTATAGTAGCTACAAGTAGCATTAAATATCTTGGAGTAACTCTAACCAAAGAAGTGGCAGACCTGTTTGACAAAAACTTTAAGTAATTCAAGAAAGAAATTTAAGAAGATATCAGAAAATAGAAAGATCTTTCATGCTTTTGCATATGAAGAATCAACATAGTAAAAATGGCAATCTTACCAAAAGCAATCTACAGATTCAGTGCAATCCTCATCAAAAATCCCAACACAATATTTTACTGAGGAAAGAACAAAACTCAACTTCATATGGAATAACAGGAAACCCAGGACTGCCAAAACAATCCTATTCAATAGAAGAACTTCTGGAGGCATCATCATCCCTGACTTCAAGTTATACTATAGAGCTACAATAATAAAAACAGCCTGGTACTGGCATAAAAACAGACTTGTGGATCAATGGAGCCAAATCAAAGATTTTAACCTTAATCCATACACATAAGAACACCTGATTTTTGAGAAAGAGACCAAAAATATACAATGGAAAAAATAGTATACTGGATAGTAGTATGTAAAAGAATGCAGATAAATCCATACCTATCATCATGCACAAGATTTAAATCCAACTGGATCAAAGACCTTAACATAAACCCAGCTACACTGAACTTGATAGAAAAGAAAGTGAGAAATATCCTTCAACACATTGGCACAAGTAACCACTTCCTAAATATAACACCAGTAGCACAGACACTAAGAGCAATAATTAATAAATGGGACCCCTTGAAACTGAGAAGCTTCTGTAAGGCAAAGGACACAGTCAATAAAACAAAATGATAGCCTAAGAATGGGAAAAAAATTCACCAATTCTACATTTGACAAAAGATTGATTTCTAAAATATATAAAGAACTCAAGAAACTAGAGACCAAAAACCCAAATAATCCAATTTAAAATTGGGGTACAGAGCTAAAAAGAAAATTCTCAGCAGAATTACAAATGGCTGAAAGGCATTTAAAAAATTGCCCAACATCTTTAGCTATCAGAGAAATGCAAATCAAAACAACATGAAATTCCATCTTACACCTGTCAGAATGGCTAAGATCAAAAACACAGAAGACAACCTATGCTGGAGAGGATGTAGAGCAAGGGGAACACTCCTCCATTGCTAGTGGGAGTGTAAACTTGTTCAGCCACTTTGGAAAACAGTATGGTGGTTCCTCAGAAAACTGGGAATCAATCTCCTCAATGATCCAGCAATACTACTATTGGGCATATACCCAAAGGTTGCACATTCTTTTCCCAAAGGCATTAGCTCAAATATGTTCATTTCAGCATTATTCATAATAGAAAGAACTTGGAAACAACCTAGATATCCCCCAACTGAAGAATTAACAAATTGTGGAACATTTACACAATGGAGTACTACTCAGCAGACAACCTAAAATTTGCAGGCAAATGAATGGATTTGAAGAGTATCATGGAAAGTATCATCCTGAGTGAGGTAACACAGGCCCAGAAAGATAGACATGGGATGCACTCATAAGTGGATTTTAGACAAAAAACAAAGAATATCTAGGCTACAGACCACAACCTCTGAACATTTTGGGATCAGAAAGAACTTAAGAAACATATCCAGGATCCCCCTGGAAAGAGAAAATAGAGAAGATCTCCTGAGTAAATTGAGATCATAACCAGTGGAAACCAAGGAGAGGTGGGAACAAACAAGAGAGAAGGAGATGGTTGAGTGAGCAGAGCAACAAAGAGGGAGAAAAAGGAGATGAATATCTTGAAAGAGAGATCCATTAGAGGGCTGGAAAGAGGTCAAGCGCTAGCGAAACCTCCAAGAATCCACAGGATGTCCCTGGTTATGACTCCAACCAATAGTGGAGGGGGTGCCTAAAGGAGATTTCCCCTATAATCAAATGAATGACCACCCTAAGTGTCATTATAGAACCTTCTTCCAGCAATGAACAGAGGCAGAAGCAGAGATCTATAGCTAAGTACCAGTTTGAGCTCCTGATCCAGCTGAAGAAAGAGAAAGGAGCATGTATCTGAGCAAAGGGATCAGAATCATGAGGAGGAGACCCACATGGATGACTGGCTGGAGCTATTGGGAGCTCACTGAATCAGAAACTGTCACTGGGGAATCTTCAGGAAAAGGAACTAAATCCTCCAAAGGTAGATGACTGTCAAATAGCATGGGCAATATGTGGAGCCCCATGGAGTAGAATCAGAGTATGTTCCTGTGCATGAACTGGCATCTTGGAGCCCATTCCCTACATAGGAACACCTAACTCAGCTCTAATATTAGGATGAGGGAATTGGAACTACTTCAAATGGGTACACCAGACTGATCTGACCCTCCTTGGAACTCCTTGCCCTCCTAAGGGAATGGATAGGGGAATGGGGTAGGGGGAGGCTGAGGGAGGACTGGAAGGGACTGGGAGGAGAGAAAAAAGGGTGAGCTGGGGTATACATAAAAAAAGACCCCTTTTATATTATATATATATGTATATATACATATATGAAAAAAACAAACCAAACTGAAACAAAAAACAATAAATCTAAACCTTAAAAATGGCAATATGCTTATAATGATTTTGACATCATAAATTTATAAAATTACCAGGTATCTAGTTTACTGTAGGGAATACTAATATAATACTAATATTTTACTCATTTTATGTATCTGTTTACTCTCTGTAATAGACTACATATGATTCTATGAATCTAGACTCTATCAGTGAATCAAAGACCTTTTATCTCATGTAGCTTACATCTAGGAAATAAGTATTTGTTTATAAACCATAGGAAATATACCTTCTATCCTGCATGAATAAACACATGGACAGAGAGGAAAAAACACCAACGAAAGCACTGAGCAAGCTGAGTGTGAGGCAGGGCTGGTGGGCTATGGGTTCAATTTTAACTTTGGCTGTCTGGCCTAAATGGTTTTTCTAATACCTTCACAGAAAATGTGGGTTTGGAGCAAAGCTGAAGAAGAATTAGACATCAGAAAGAGATGTCATAGGAGAAGAAACAGGAAAGGCAAAGGTCCAGATACAGGAGAGTGCCTGTGGATGGTGAGAGGGCAGGTTGCTGGGATAGCAATGAGAAGGAGCAAGGGGCAGACCAGGTATGGAACTCAGGAGTCACTTCTTGAGGACTTTCCTTTACACAAGGATATGACTCCTTTAGAGTTATGGCTGGGATGGGGACACCAGAACCTGCTGGCCTCTGGGGACTGCTCTGCCATCTAGACTGACAAGCAAGGACACTGTAGGGTCTGTGGCAGAAATTCAGTGTGGAAGAGACATCAGAAGGTAACATGAGCAAGACACTCACATCTGTGGGCCCAGAAGGCAGAGTAAATAAGATTTCCTGTAGGCTGGCAGTCTTAAGAGGATGAGTCACTCAGGCCTGAGCTGTGAGTGACAGGAAAGGCATCAGCAAAGGAAGAGCTTCCCCCACCGCAGGGTTTGGAGGGGGATATCCTGGGTTTGAGTCATGTTAGTGAGCTGGGTTACAGTGTTTGGAACTCAAAGCTGAGCTTGAACCCCTGATCCTATGCCTTCATCTCCCAAGGGTTGGGACTGAAAGTATTTGCCAGCATGCTAAGGTTTATCATTTCTTTGTTTAATGATAGAAAGTACCAGTGAGAGCTGGATATATAAGCTGGTAGACAGCTGCCTAGTGTGTGTTGAGTTCCATCAACCACATCAGACAACCCAGATGTTGTGGTATAGAGCTGTATGTAATTCAAGAACTTAGGAAGTGGAGGATTAGAACTTCATGATCATCTTCAGGTACCTGTCAATTTGGAGGCCAGCCTGAGATACATGAAGCCATGTCTTAAAATAAAAAAAAGTGAGTCACAGTGATTTTATGCATATCATATTTGTAATCAGTAGGTTAAATAAAGAATTGCAATAAGATCCAGGACAAGCTCATCTACAAGGCAAGTCTCTAGCTCCAAAATAAACAGAAATTCCATAACAATGTGTGTAAGTATGATCTGAAGACTATACATGCTAGGTATTGAATTCATCCTCCTCCTGCCTCAGGTCTGAGTTGTTTCCTTGACAAAGAGAACGAAGAGATTTTTTTCTGAGCAATGGAAGGATGGAATTCAGCACCAAAGTAAACAGTGTCAGCTCAGACATGAATGGGGTCCAAGGCTGTCTGCAGAAGCTGTGGGCTGATGGCTCCCACATTGAAAAAGAGAAACTATTCAGGGGTCAGAGAGATGGCTTAGTGGGTGAAGTCATTTCCTACTACGAGTCATAACCTGAGTTAGATATCTCCCCAACTATGATTAAAATAAATAGAACAGACTTCTGAAATTTGTGCATACACATGTATACACACACACACACACACACACACACACACACACACACACGGACAGAGAGAGAGAGAGGGAGACAGAGAAATAGACAGACAGAGAGAGAGAGAGAGAGAGAGAGAGAGAGAGAGAGGGAGAGAGTGCTGTAATAATAAAAAAAAGTTCAGAGGACGACTTCACAGTTGTGAGGATCTGATCAGTGTCCACAGAGGCATATTTGCTATAGCATATACAGCATATGACTCTTGTTTTATAGTCCCTATATGCATAGAAGAGAGATGTACGGTGGAAGGGGATTTGGGACAGTGAAATCACAACCAGCAGCACAAGGGTACTGTCCTGAACATGATCAGGACAGCAGCTTTAGTCTCGGAGAGGAGCGAAGAAACCCTTAACAGATATAAACATTAAAAAAATCGTTTTAAAGCTTTTCTCTAAAATGTTCCCCATAGTTAAAGAATTCAGTGACTTCCCATTGAAAATCAAAGTCCAAGTCTAAAGGCCGCTCATCTCCCCAGAGTGACCATTCCCTTCCCATCTCCCACACTCCAACTAAAGCAAACTTCATTTACACCTGCCCTTGTCTGCCTCACTGCTAAAACAAACCTCACATGTCTGCAGCCAATTGGGGTTCTTCTTCACAATCCAAATGGCTTTTTTGTACAAAATCTCCTGGTCTGCAAACCACAAGTCAATGAACAACACTGCAACATAGCTATACTATCACCTCCATGGTCCCATTTCTATGAAATATAATATTATGTATTACTTATAGATACCAGGAGTACCAAATTTTTTCTTCAGTTTTCTTTTTATTTCTCAGTTTAACTTTGCTTAAGAGGCTTTAATAGCTCATCTATGAAAGTCCATCATTTCATTTCAATGAATACAGAGAACTCTATTGGATGCTAAGGTGCCCTAATGTCCAGAGGCTCACTCACCATTGTTCTAATGACCCACATCCAATCCCACATCATCCCACATGCAGTTCGATGTGGTACAGAAAGTCCACAGAACACTGTCCTGATTGCTTCCTCTAGCATGAGTCTGTAGAAGGCCCAGCTTACCTGTTACTTAAGAGAGAGTGGACACTTCTTGTTACAGCTTCTCCCTCTAGTCCTCTGCTGTTGATGGATGCTTCCAGAGCTATTTATGGATAAAGACCAGTCTCTCTTATAATACCATCCTTATCTCCCAGTCATACTTTCATCTTTTCTGTGTGAAAACTGAGTCTCTGCAGTTCTCCAACCCACCTACTAGATAGCATCTACTTACTGATATAAACACACTAGAGGAGAACAGAAGTGAGTGGGAGCATTGCCAATGTGCCCGGGGGCTGCAGCAAAGATCTTCAGTTGGGGTGTGACTCAAGGCCTGGGGACCGACCATGCTGCTTTTGAGATGGCTGGAGAGTGAAGGAACTTTAACACCTGGACCAACCCTCTCAATTTACAGGTGAGTGAACTGCACTCCATAAAAAAAAACAAACTGTAAGGACCAGGAATCCCTGGAGCAAGAGCTGAAGGGACACCTGGCTCTTAACCACTGGATGCCATTCTACTTTCAACATTCTAATAAATGTTTTTACTATAAGCCTATATCAGAATGAGGGAGTTGGAACCAATCAAGTTCAATCTCTGTTTCCAAAATTTAGGGAATGCAGGATATGATGGTACACACTTTTGATCCCAGCACTGGGGAGGCAAAGGCAGCTGGATCTGTATTATGTCAGAGGGTTATAGAGAAAGTTCCAGGCCAGCTTTGTGGTGAGATGAAATCTTTAAAAAGCTGAAGCCAAGCGTCTCTATACTCAGCTATACCTTTCTGTCATTACCAAAATTTTTACAGAAGCTTCCAGAGTGTGGGAGTTGCATAAAACAGAAAACTGGGTATGACTATTTCCCCATCTGGCAATTAGAAGGTAATATGTTGTTCAAGCAAGTTTCCAGAAGCAAATGTAAATTTGGAGGGTGTCCTTACTCCTACAAAGCAAATAAGTAAATAAACTAACAACCAATCATCTTGAAGATACTGAGGACAGCAGCACAGATCCGTGTGAGGCTAAAACTCTGAGCCATCTCTGTCTGCATGACTGTAAGATGCTCCCTACACCCATTGGGGGAAGACAGATGGGTCACAGGGGTTTAATAGCATTGGGCTTTACTGAATGGAGTTAGGTCAATCATTTTAGTTTTAAGTGGGAGTTATTTTTTGTGTTTCTAGTTTTGCTTTGGAATTTCAGGCTGGCTTGAAATTCCATTGTAGTCAAAGATCATGGTGAAATAAACCTCTTCCTCCACTGCTGCTGGGTAACAGGTGTGTGCTGTCTCCCCAGGTTTCTGTTATGCTGAGGATCCAATCAAAGTCCTCAAAAACTGAGTTACATCTAAGTCTGGATTAGTGTGTGTGTGTGTGTGTGTGTGTGTGTGTGTGTGTGTGTGTGTGTGTGTGTGTGTGTGTGTGTGTGTGTGTGTGTGTGTGTGTGTGTGTGTGTGTGTGTGTGTGTGAGGGTGAGAGAGAGAGAGAGAGAGAGAGAGAGAGAGAGAGAGAGAGAGAGATTGTTCTTGTTATTACTATTTCAACCTACTTTAGGATATTTTGAGTTCTCTTGCTCCAAGCACCTATTTCATGGCTGTTCCCCATTTTTAGGTCACTTTTCTCTGGTGGTTAAAGTTGCCTATCTTTCTATCTCCAGTTAAAATTTGTAGTCTAAAGCAACAATTCCTGGTTGTTCATTCCTAATCTAGTTCCTGTCTTGAATACCTTATTACAATATAAACCTTATCTTGAAAGTAGTCAGGTAAGAGCCTACACAATGGTTCACTCAGATGGGCTGATGTGTAATAAATGTAAAATATACACTGATTTCATAAGACTTGAAATGAAAGAGTCTGAACTCCCAGTATTTTCTATTAATTCACTGTTGACATATCAAGGCCTACAATTCATTGAGTTAAAAAGTAAATTCTTATAATTAATGTCATTTATTTTTAAATATTTAGTGTGCATATGTGTGAATGTATATGTGTGTGCCTGTGGATGTGGACACATGCAGATGCAGGACAGATGAGTGTACCTGGTGTCCTCCTCTACCTCTCTGCCTATTCCATTGAGTCAGAATGTCTCCCTAAGTCAATCTCTGTGTAGCTGAGGCTGGTCGTAGATTCTTACTCTTCCTACTTTGGAGTTGGATGTCAAAAATTAATCACCATGTTTGTCTTTTCACTGTATTTTTAAAAAATATTTCATTATTTGTAATAGCAAAAGCCTGGAAACAACCTAGATGTCCCTCAACTGAAGAATGGATTAACAAACTGTGGTACATCTACACAATGGAGTACTACTCAGCAGTAAGAAAAAATGATATCCTGAAATTTGCAGGCAAATGGATGGATTTGGAGAATATCCTCCTGAGCGAGGTATCACAAACTCAGAAAGATAAGCAGGGGATGTACTCACTCATTAGTGGTCTCTAAACAAACAAACAAGAAAAAAGCCAAGCATGCCCAAGCTGCAAACCACAACCACTGAACAGCTTGAGAACAGAAACACCCTGGACTGACTCCTCGGATCCCACTCCCCCTAGAGGAACACCTGACTCACTCTTGAGGGAGGGGGGAACAAAACTGGATCTGCCAGGATTGGAGACTGAACTAAGTAATATTGGGTCAGTGGGACCTTGGGACCCTGCAGCCTGCCCAGGGAGGGGATGGGGAGTTGTGGAGAAAAAAGAATGACCTGATGTGGCGGGAGTGGGAAGGGACCTTGAATAAGGATATACAAGGATAGAAAGTGTGACTTCTTTGTTCATAATAATAATAGTAATAATAAAAAATCCAAAAAAATATACAAAAATATTTCAGTATAGATTAGCATAATCATTGAATGTTCTTTATGTAATTATTTATATATAACATTGGACTATGTTCCCACCATTGGTTTGTTAGTTTATTTGGATACAGGGTCTTGCTAAGTGGATCAGGGTGACCTCATTTCAGCAATCCCTTTGCCTGGTGCTGTAACTACACTCACGTGAAACCGTACTCAATTTAAAGCATTCACACTTGAGGAACCAATCCCAGGACTTCCAGTAAGGAACAAGGCTCAGTTAACAGAATCATTCAGTTTCTTCCTTTTGATCAATGTTCCATGGTGTGTACAATGCTGGCATTAGAGAAAATTGGATGATTATAGGAACACTTGTGATTTTGCTGCTGATCCAAATTATTTCAGGATAAAAAAATTGAACACCAGTAACAAATAAAATAAATAATTGAAGGAGATCTCTATCTTCCCAGGCTACTGTGAAGCAATTAGTTTCCATCAGGCTGTCCTGCCCAGAGTGTCCTGTGACACCCTGAAGGGAAAGAAGCAGCTGGAACAGTGTGGAAGGTCAGATTTCAGAGTCTTGACCTGAACTTCCGGGATGGTGAGACTGCTGCACGACTATCAGAAATTTTTAGCCTGAGGAGGATGGATGATGTAATTGTCAGAAGGAACAGTAGAAACTGCAGAGAACTTCAATGGAGCAGACAGGACTTGAACCCCTCACTCTCAGCACTGAGCCTTCCTTCCACCACAGCTCAGTCGGCACTAGGTCAGGAGCATTCAGCTAGGATCCAGTGGTGAACTTTGGCACAAAGGAATTTTTGAAGCCCAGCAGGAAGTTGCACACCCTTGACCACAACAATGGGAGTTGGTATGAGGAAACTCAGGTTAGAGGCAACTTACCCTGCATTGTGCTTCACAGCCTGACTAAATAGATGAGACTCTGTTTAATAGGCCCTACTACCAAAATATATATATAAAAAAAACTGACATAGAAATTTATCATAGGACAAACAGTCTTTTTTGCCGAGTTACTTTTATTTTTGACTGAAAAGTTTTATGAAGTTTCCTCAATCAGCTGAGCAGTAATGACATCTGTATATCACAAGTGGCAATAGAGACACACAAGGATAGTCAAAGCAATGTTGTTTATAAGCACATGTATGGCAGCATGCTAAATGTCTATCAGGGGGAAACTAGGTAAAAAAGTGTCATGTATCTGTCAATTAAGCCACAAACCTGACTGATCAACCCTATGTACCCTCAGCCTTAATGCTACTGAGAAAAATCAAGGTGTAGATGAACACATGCCAAAAGGTTTCTCTGTGTGCATGAATTTCCAGAAACAGTGAAGTGTGCAGAAGTTTGATTTTTGGACTCTAGGATAAGGAGCATGGGAATGGGAAGAATTTGAAAAGGGAATTATGATTCCATACACATTTTATATGGCTTCACTGTTTTCCCATATAGTTGTTTACTATAAATGTGTTATCAATGAATTAATATTAAATATTCAAACAATCCCGGAATAGTTTGAAATATATAAGCTTCTTATTTGTTGAGTATGTTTATTCACTGTGTTCACAGAGAGAGAGAGAGAGAGAGAGAGAGAGAGAGAGAGAGAGAGAGAGAGAGAGAGAGAGAGAGAGAATGAATTAGGTAACCTCCCTTTTGGCTAGAAAACATAACACTATCTCAAATTCCAGATAAGTAGGGCATTTGGGGGGGGCAACAATGCCCATTTCTCTGACTGTCAGCTTTCCTTGGTCCCATCACTCTGTGTTCACAGCACTGGATTACAATTCTTCCAGCCATGGTGGTTATGAACAGGAAGATTCAGGACATAATACATGGGGACTAAGAGGAGGGCAGCCTCACAGATTTTGACTCCAACCACTAGCATAGAAGCTCTGCAATCCTTTGTGTCCAGCCTGGCCACCCAGGCTGGGATGGAAATCATGGCAATCCTCCTGCTTCAGCTTCCTGAGGGCTGGGATTACTAGTGTGAACCACTCTCCCTGACAAGTTTGTTTTTTTGAAAAATGTCTCACTGCTCAGAATGGCCTGGAACTTGCTTATGTAGATCAATCTGGCCTCACACTTTCAATTCCCCTGTCTCAGTCTCCTGAGTTCCAGAATTACTGCCATGTGGAATCATAGTCAGTATAATGTACATATTATGTACAATCACATATTTTCAGAGCCGTGAGAAAGCATGCACACCTTTAATGGTGACATTAGACTTGACTCCCTTCTATTATGAGAAAATTTTAATTTCATTTTCCCATGATTTAATTTTCTCAGGAAAGATTAAAAAAAAAAGTGACATTTTGAGTTACAATAACTTAAGAGAGACATCCAGGGATGGATCGCCCTGGGAAGGGGTAATAGAGAAGATCACCTGAATAAATTGAGATTATAATGGGGAGTGAGCAAGGGAAGTGGGAACAAATTCATAAAAGAAGGAGATGGTTGAGTGGGAGGAGCAACAGAGAGGGAGAACTCAGAAATGGATATATTGATGGAGGGAGCCACAGTGGGATTAGAAAGAAACCTGGTGCTAAGGAAAACCCCAAGAACCCACAAGATATTCATGGCTAAAATAGTGGAGAGGGTGCCTAAACAGGATTTCTAATAAATGACCACACTAATTGTAATTATAGAACCTTCATCCAGCAATAGATAGAGGCAGAACCAGAGATCCATAACTAAGCACCAGGTTGAGCTCCTGGTCCAACTGAAGAGAGAGAAGAGAGTAGATGAGCAAAGGGATCAGGATCATGAGGAGGAGACCCACAGAGATGGCTGACCCAAGCTGTTGGGAGCTCACTGACTCTGAAATGACATCTGAGGAATCTTCATGGAAAGGAACTAAACCCTCCAAAGGTAAATGACTGTCAGAGGGTGTGGGTAGTCTGGGGAGCCTCTTGCAGTAGGATCAGACTATGTTCCTGTGCATGAACTGACATCTCGGAGCTCATTCCCTACAGAGGAACACCTAACTCAGCCTTAATACTGGGATGAGGGACTCGGACCTACCTCAACAGAGCCAGACAGAACTGACCCACCTTGAGTCTCCTTGCCCTCATTGAGGAATGGACTGTGAGATGGAGTCAGGGGAAGCTGAGGGAGGACTGGGAGGGACTGGGAAGAGTGAGCAGTAGTATATATGGGAAAAACTTTTTAAATGGAAAAATATAAAAAATAAACATAATATAATCACAAAGTAATTCTAAGTTAAGTTCCTTTTTCTAATTTTATAATCCCATTCCTCTCTTATAGATGGTTTTAGTATCCAAGATAGAAGCCTGTTTTCTGAATTCCCAATGATTGTCTGTCATGGACCCAAGAATTATGGGTCTAAAGAAAACATCCAAGTCGAAAGTGTCCATGTTTAAAGAACACTCTTCAGTGCCTCGAGAGATTAAGCCTAATGTCCACAATGAGTGTGAGTACAGACAGCTAGAAGGCCATCCTCTCCACTAAAGGTGACAAATGGGGACACCACATGACACAGAAAATAGCCCTGGTGTTTAAAGGGTATCCAGAGCGGTCATATCCAGTTGTTGTTGCTGCAGTAATGCAAGGCTTGTACAAATATGACCCTATATCTCAGGTGTCCACTAGGATTTCTAGAAGGTACCTTGTGCATAGGGAGGGAGGCCACTCTATATTATTCATAAATATATTTTCCTATTTTGTAGGAGCTTTTATTTTACTTATTCATTCATTTATGTTTTACCTCTTTCCACTTGCTATTTTTTATATTTAAAGTATTTTATTAATAATTTTCCTTAGTAACTGTGTACATAAATACACTATGTTTACATTCTGTTAGTTTCCCTCCCCAAACTCCGGGAGAACTCCTCCCCATCCCTTGAATTCTTCAGGATGACCTCATTCTCCTTCCAACTTTATGTCTTTGGGTTTTTTTGTTTATTTATTTTGTTTTGTTTGTTTTTGTTCAAGACAGTTTCTCTGTGTAGTCCTGGCTGTCCTGGAACTGTCTCAGTAGACCAGGCTAACCTCAATCTTGGAGACCTGCCTCCTTCTGTTTCCCAAGTGCTGGGATTAAAGGCATGTGTCACTGGGTCCAATGTCATATCATTTTTTTAAATATGTCAGAACCTAGTTAGTGTTTTCTATTAACACATGCACACAAGGTCATGACTTGAGAATGGACAACCTGCTGGATGCTATGGCACTGAAGAAAATTGATCTTTTCTCCTTAAGGATCCCTCAAATGCCAAAAAAATCTCCTTAATTTTGCATGGGCTTCAGATATCACTCCTTAGCCCTGCTGCCTTGATCTTATGCAGGTCTTGTCAGGCAACTACAGATACTGTGCCTCATAAATGCATCAGCTCCGTCATATTTCCAAGACAATATATAAAGCCGTCCACCACAATCTCTGCTTCTTACAGTCTTCCCACCCCTTCTGGCTGATGTTCTCTGAGCCTTGGGGAGAATAGGTTTGATAATGATGTCCAGTTTAGGCTGAGACTCCACACTCTCCTATTCTCTGCACTTTAACCAGTTGTGAGTCTGTGTATAAACCACCAGGCACTGACTAAAGGAGCTTCTGTGAGGAGGGGAGAGCTGCCCTAGTCTACAGTATAAGGAAAACTGGTCAGACAACAGCTTAGCACTAAGTCACTTTGGAAGAATAGGGTTCTATTCTTGGACTCTCTCCATGGACTCCTAAGCCGTGTGTTCTTGGTCAGCTTTACAGTACCACCCTCTCCACATTCTTGATAGTATCCTTAGACACATAAAAGGTTTACATTTTGATAAAATCTAACTTAACTTTATTTCAGTTGTTCAGGCTTTCAATATTATAGCCAAGAACCATTTTGTGATCCAGAGTATTGAAATTCATAATTATGTTTGATATTACTTAAAAATCTAAACCCTTCCTTGCACCGCACATTCGAAATAAAAATCAAGTGAAAGCTGTAATAAATCTTGGGTAGATCAGGGGTGGTACTATGTAATAAATGTGAATTTTCTATTATGTATATGTGTATATATGTATATATATCAAATCAGTTTGCATAGATTTTCTTTAAGAAATATATACAGCATCTTTATTTTGGCTATTTTCTCCCAACATAATATTTTTATTAATTATTTGGGAATTTCATACAATGCTTCCCAATCCAGCTCACTTTCCATTCCTCCCAGGTCCACCAACCCATCTTTGAGCCCTCCCACCCACCCTAAGCCCCCAATAAAATGAAAAAAAATCCCATCAAGTCCAATTTCTCTTACCCTTATACTCTTTGGAGCATGGCTAAATTCCCAGTGGCCATTCCCTTAAAGAAAACTGAATCCTTCCCATCTACCCTGTCCCCCACCAGAAACCATCAACTATAAAGGTTCCACATAATTTTTAAATACTTTCTTCAAAGGTTTCTTGTCTGGACTGCTTCTTTGGGGGGCGGAGGTCAGGGTGGGGATAGAGTAACACAAAAACATATGTCTTTTATTTGCAGTTATACCTTTGCAGATCAGTGCCACTGCAAAAGAAGCTCTCTGCCCATAGAAGATGGTGACAGCATGAGGGATGGACTCCGCTTAGTTTCCGATGGGAGGCATGGGTCATAGAAATCTTTAGGAGACTTAACCAAGAGAATGATCCATTCTTCATATCAGGTATCTTCTTGTTGCTCAGAGTCAGGATGATTCTGTGGTTGGGCAACATGTTTCTTGGCAGGACTTTTGAGAGTTCCAGGTTGCTGTAAACCACCTTGCTCTCTGCTGGCTACCCTGCAAGCACTGTGACCCATGTTGGCAGCACTAACTAGGGTGTCGATGGGACAGATAGTAGAGGATCAGCCCTACTGAGCAAGGACATGCTGCTCCTTTGTTCAACAGGGCATCTCTCCTATAGGTGCTGCTGCCGCTGGACCTCTACTTCTGCCTCCTTCCACCATGTAAGCTGCACTACTGCACCGTATTTTTTGTCCTCCTCACTCCACAGCATGAATTTTCTGTCTTAGAGAGCAGGAGTCTGTGAGGGCAGGAGAGACACTCAGAGAGGGTACTATGAACAGTTCCAAATCCGCAGTCTTTACAACAATAAACAATAAGTACCCCCAGAATCTGTTTCACCCACAGGCACAGGCTTAGCAGCACCAAACTCCAGTCTTACTGATACTTGATGCAATCTATCAGGATTCTGGGGCCAGGCTAGGCTCTCTCTCCCTATGTTCTCAACCAGAACCCAGCACCCTGCAGGCTGTACCAGTCAGTGCCTGCCTGGTCCTCATACTTTCCACAGCTGTATTCTGGGCCTTCCCTCACCGTAGACTAAACTGTGCCATGTGTTTCAAGATGAGAGGCCCTCTGAGTCATAAGGTGGGCAAAATGGGATTTTTCTCTACCGCTGACCTATCTGTCAGAGGAATCAGACCAATCCAAACCCACAGCTCTGTTGGAGGCTTGTGAGAGCTGTGGGCTTGTCCTGTGGAAGGACGATCCACCTCTCCTCTGGCTTACCTTGGGAAGCAGTTTCTATTTTCTCTCCTCACCAGGAGACTGCACAGATGACCCGTGGGTTTCTGTTAGTTCTCTACATCACATGCCCTTTTCCATCGCCCTTTATTTTCCTAGGTGGGCTTCTGAGGTACTCTATTTCCTTCTTTGGGATAAAGTTTGCTTTAAAAAAATGAAATTAAGTCCTTTACAGGCTCACAAAGAGGCAGTCTGTGATTGACCATCTAACCTGAAAGTCCCTCTACTCCTTCAAACTTACCAAATCAGTTGAAAACCCAACAAACAACCCTGCACCTGAATAGCACCTTAGCTGAGTTTCCAAAACTTGGAAGCTCCCAAAGTGTCTCCCAACAGCAGATGAATCCACAAGCTTTCATGCCCTCAAGTAATGAAATGAATGTATTAATCAATAAAGTCATCTATGCTGTGCATGGCCATACGTGTTATCCAAAACTGAAGATCCTGAGTAGGAGGATCACAGGCAGAGGCTCAACTACTACATAGAAGAATCCATAGAGCATACTATATAGAAGAACCCATGTCCGAACAGTAAAAGCCCAGGTCTAAGAGTTCCTAATTTGTGCTGCAAAAATGGCTGAGCTTTTCTAAAAATTACATTTTCCTTAACTTAAGCATAGCTTTAGGAGGAAGCATGACAGGCTTCCATCTTGCACACAATCTTTTTTTACTTCATTATCTGAATCTGCTTGATTATTCAAACCGGAAACCGTACTTGAGGTATAAACTAGACAGTGTAGGGATAAAAATGAAGCCTATTAAAAAATATAACTGGGTCATCAAAGTATTTTTAGGCTCCTGCAGGTGCAGAAACTGAAGACAGCCAGCTCACTCCAGCACTATGCAGTGAAAAATAAGGGTCACCTTAAGAGCATTTCCCCACAGCGCAGTGCGGATTTTCTTTCTTGCATTTTTGAATGGTTTCTGTGAGAAGACTTTGAGTCCCTTGAAGGTCCAGAGACAGAGTCCTCTACCACTGTTTCCCAGCTTCTTGGCAAGCCTGACAGATGGGAGCATTCAGACTTTCCCAGCACTACCTCCTGGAAGCCAGACCTGAGACAGGTTATCTGTGACTGGCTTCGTGTCCCTTCCCCTACTTGGTAGTACACCTGACCTCACCCATTATTGATATTGTCCTGTTGTGTGTTTTATGTTCAGGACTTAATGAGACACCATGAAAGCACTCCATTCTCGGTCCTCTCCCCTCCCAGGCTCCTCAGGTCAGTGGGTTTTAGTCTGAGCCATAGAAATAAATCACATTATTGAAACACTCAGGACACCAGCAGCTGACATCTGAGATCCCAGTTCATGGGTCTATAGACAGTTTCAGCTCTCCGGGTGACTCAGCTGAGCAGTTGCAAACTACAGGTCTTGATGAGCCCTTGACATTTCCCCAAACTTCTCCACTCTACTCCAGCTAGGCACAAAAGCAAAGTGACATGAATGTATCAGAGAATCATCAATATAAGCACATGGAAAAGTTCAAATCCAATTAATACACTTTTAAAACCAAATTGTAAAACCCTATACCATCCCAACTTCAAAGCCAGAAATAGTTTGGTCTCAGCTCCTGGACCTGAAGTAGTTAGGGCAAGTTTCCTATCCCATGTCTCTTCTTCAGGCTCCTTCTTATATGACCACAGGACCTGTAGATTTGCCTCTCAAGTCTTTCTGAAAAGGGACCATAATCTCTGCTGAGTTGCTATGTAAATAATCTACCTTTCTCCCCCCTGCCCTCTTACCCAGACCAAGCTACTACCCTGGAACCAAGCTGCTGAAGCAAATTCTGAGATTCTAACACAATCTGCACAGGTAGGAGCTGTAATCTTTAATAATATTAAAGTGCTATTTTTAAAGAGTGGGACTACTCTCAGACAGCTGTGCTCCTAGGTCCCTTGTCTTCCAGCAGGTGAGACTCTACCCACCTCTCCAGTCTCACTCCTCCCCACCCTCCTCCCTCCCTTGATGGCAGACAGAAAAACTCTTTGGTCCTGAGACAGAGCTTTCTCTCTTAGTACTCCAGCTTCCTCCAGTCCAGGGGCCTCTGTACTGGTAGACTTCTTTCAAGAGGCATTGCCTTGACTACACAAGCCTGTGGTTTCATCTCTAATATCACTGTTTCCTGGGGACACTCCCTGAGAATGGGCTAAAGCTGTTCCCTCTGATGTAGAGAGTCTCTGGAGCACTATCCCTCAGCAGACAGTCCTGCAGCCACAACTCCAGGATGTGACTGGTTCACAGAGTCGGGGACTAGATTCTGTTAAGGTTTATGCTTATCCCTCTTGCCAGTTTCCTAGCTCCAATGTCATGACAGAGAAGCTATCAGGAAATCCTCCTTTCAGAATGACTCAGCTGATCATCATCCTTTTACATCACTTCCCCCATATGGTGCAGCTTCTTGGGAACTAGACTTCAGAAATGAACTCTATCCCCAGTCCTGAGAATGATACTTAGCACCTGATTAAATCATGGAAAATTTGAACCCACTATGTCCATGCCCACTACGTCTACACATAATAAGGTGAAGATGTCTGATCCCAAGGAACTGGTGAGCTTGAAAAAATAAATGTGAAATCAGTTTTCTTAGTGAGGAAACAGTTTTTATTAGTGAAAGTACACAGCTGAAGTCAGAAAATCATTCAGTGACCTATCATCATTACTCTCAAATTTATGCACAATGTGTGCAGATCCATGAAGTTTAAGTGTATAGTCTAGATGAGCATCAAGGTGTCACCGTTTTAATCCCAGCTCTTGGGAACCATAGGCAAAAAAAAGAGGAACTCTGAGACATTGACGCCAGCCTGGTCAAGACAGGGAGCTCCATCAAGCTGTGACTATTTAGTGAGATCCCTATCTCAAAAAAAGGTTCAAGATTAAAAGAAAATTTAATAAAATCAACAAGACTGATAAATTGTTGGGATTATTAACAAAATTCAAATTTGATCTTTCTATCAATCTTCTTGATGATTTTTTCTATAGCATTGTAAAAAGACAAACATCAATTATATCAAAGAGAAACAAGATTATTTTAAAGATGTATCAGACACAAACAAAGTAGAATCATAGTTGTAATAATATGAAAATCAGCTATTACTATAAAAGTTGCTATGATGGAGAGATGCATTCTGGAATGTTTTTCACTTCTCAGAGACTTCTCACAGGTCACCTCTCATTGCAATGTCTACTGTCCACCAAAGTGTAGACATATTATGTTATTAACAGCAAACAGATGGAGAAAACAGGTTTTCCAATTATTACTACTGAGTGTTAGTATTGGAGCCCATATACTAACATATCATGTTTTCCATGATTCCCACACGCTTTTACAATGTCACTAGTCACCTCAGTTCAAGCAAGATTTGGAAATGCTAGGTGGGACAGCTTTCCAGATCCCTTCACGACTGTCACACATCTCTAGGAAGATGGAAGTGAAGAGCAGGCATCAATCTCTTCATCAAAAGAGAGCCCTGCAACATCCAGAGGGGAATCAAGAGGGAGGAGAGAGAATGTAGAGTCAGATGGCCCTATCTGGTGGACTCACCAGTGTAGAACTATATTGACAATCTTTCTTAAAAAGCTACAGATTAGGGTAATCCTTGTTAAAGCCCTGGTTGGTGTATAATTGCTGCCAATTTAAGACAAAACAAAACAAAACAAAACAAAACAAAAAAAAACACTTGCTTAAACACAATATGTTTTAGAGCATACAAGAGAAGCCCCATTAGGCAAACCCAAAATATAACTTCCTACTATCTGACCTCACCAAGAAATCCCAAATCAGACACATACTCATTTCGTAAAACTCTGTAGAACAAAAGTGGAACTGTGGACTGAGATCCAGCATCCTGCTCTCCTATTGACCAAGTGTCTCTGAACTAATATCAAGGCTTACTCAACTAAAAATCGAATTGAATACCCTCTTACAACCCTGCTCTTTTCAACAACCAAATTCTCAATGAAGACACCCACACAACACTGTCAGCTCTATCAAAACCCAAATATTTCATTGATTTTGACAAACTAAATAATCCATTATGAAAAAAATGCATTGTCTTTTGGAAATGTAAATATGGCCTGGAGACAATTGTAAATTTATAACAGGGAATGAAAGCAGTGATGGCCCCACACTCTGTCATACCTGGAACAGGTCTCTCTCAGGCAGAGCCTGTGTCCTGCCCCCTCCTGTCCCTGTCATCTCTGCATTGCCTCCTTCTAGCTCCTAATTCAGAGCCCAGTGGGTGAGTATAGGAACACTGAGCACCAAGTCAGACTGCAGTGGAAACAGCACTAATGACTGGATCCTTTGGCCCATTATTTTCTTCCCTGATGTCTGCCTGGTCCATTCTCACCATGGTAACCACTCCTGACAGGCAACACCCATCTTGTCCTAGGATAAATAACATACAATGTATCGTGATTTCAGAGTTATGAGAAAGCATAACCATCTCTAATGGTAACACTAGAGTCCCTTCTATTTATCTATTAAGAAAATTAAAACCTGCATGTTCCCA
Source organism: Sigmodon hispidus (assembly GCA_004025045.1). Taxonomy (NCBI): domain Eukaryota; kingdom Metazoa; phylum Chordata; class Mammalia; order Rodentia; family Cricetidae; genus Sigmodon; species Sigmodon hispidus. The sequence goes on from PVIH01004197.1 coordinate 46,315, forward strand.
TGACTTTACCTCTTGGGGAGGGAAGGAAAGTGACACTTCAATTTACAATAAAACAGACATGATCATGAAATACTTTAAATTCAGGATCCCCCCCACCTGTCATTGCTCTTTTAATCCTTTCAATCCGCTTTCTTTCTTAATAGTTTAATAACAGGACAGGAATTTATTTCCTTTGATCAATGATTGTATGGACTAAAGGAAACAAAATTCTATACTGTTCATGGTTGAGAAAATTATCTGCTGTGAGCAGAGACACTGAGGCAGTGTGGACATAAGATTTAGGATGATATTTACAGTGAGCTTGAGTATAAACAGCTTAGAAACACCTTCTCTACCACATACAAAAATAGCCCTGGAGCTGTAATAGTGTTTGTACAGTCACATCCTGTTGCTGTCTTTCCAGTCTTGGGCAGAAAGCCCCTCAGAGGGCCACTGGGACTTATTCTGTAAAGTAAGGACTGTCTTCAATCTTGTAGACTTTGTCTTCATCTCATGCTGCACAACCACTGTGTCCTGAAAAGGTCCATTCTTAGAGACGTGTAATGATACCAAGCTTCAGGGAGAGAGAGAGAGAAATGTTGAAGAAAGAGCAAGAGGTCACATTTCAGGTTCATTCACAGAACATTCATTTACTATGTATGCTAAAGACTTCAAGAGGCCCATCTACAAAAACTATTAACAGTAAATAGAAACAAACAGGGAACTGACATTAAGTCATAGAAATGTTTTTTGTAGTATTTTTTGTTTTTATAATAAGCATTAAACTAATTAAGATTTCTTTTTACTTTTTTTAAAAATGTAGCTCATATTGGAGTTCTTCAAGATACAAATGTAATAAAACACAAAAGTGGGAGATCTAGAGAGACAGATTTCTAGGCATCAAAACTGAGGTAGTTACTCAAGATGTGCATTTGGAAGTGGACCAGGAACTAAAAGACGTGTATTTCCTTTGCATTGAGACACTTTAGGAGGGTTAGGACAGCCTGGTGGCCTGAGTGGTCTGTCCTAGGAATGGCAGAAGGACAGAGCCAGCTCCACAGTGTTGTCCCTGAGACAGGTGCCACACATTTCTCTGCTCCCTTGGAGCTTCCTCAAAAAGCATGCCACCTAACCTTGTCATCCCCACAATACTTCCCCCAAAGCCCCTGGAATGACCTTTCTACTAACTTATATGCTCTGTGATATACTTCATCAGTGTTCAAAGGAGCAGGTTCTCAATGAAGGAAAACACTGAGTGCAACAAGAGCGGATCAAAGCTAAGCATCAATACCAGCTCCATGAAACAGAACTTAGAACTCAGTGTCTACTTATAAGATATTAGGATCAAGGGGCCTTTTGTTCCTATCCTACCATAAATGCAGGGAAATACAAAATGCAGAAAATATCTCTAAGAAAGGTGGGTACAAGATACTGTTTACATTGTTGGTGGGAGTGTAAACTTGTTTAGCTATTTTAGAATGCAGTATGGAGGTTTCACAGAAAACTGGGAATCAAACTCCCCAAGGATCCAGCAATACCACTTTTGGGTATATACCCTAAAGATGTACATTCACACCCCAAAAGCATTAGCTGAACTATGTGCATAGCAGCATTATTCATAATAGCAAGAACCTGGAAACAATCTATATGTCCCTCAACTGAGGAATGGATTAACAAGCTGTGGTACATCTACACAATGGAGTACTACTTAGCAGTAAGAAAAAAAATCATATCCTAAAATTCACAGGGAAATGGATGGATTTGGAGAATATCTTCCTGAGCAAGGTATCACAATCCCAGAAAGAGAAGCATGGGTTGTACTCACTCATTAGTGGACTTTAAAAAAAAAATAAAGAGAGAGAGAGAGAGAGAGAGAGAGAGAGAGAGATGTCATTGTACACAAGAACTCAAGGCTATAACATAGCTAAATGACACAATGCCTCACTTCTACATTGATGGCCTCTGGCAGGGGTGTGGGTGAGGAAAGACTTGTTTTCTTTAAGGGTCTGGCCACATGGAGTTTAATTATGCTCCAGTAAGTAAATGAGCAGCATGAATGGGTGCTTTTGTAAATGAGGAGATCATAAGAGTGGGCATGATTCTGAGAGGTCTAATAATTGGGGTGCTTCATATAAAAACAGCAAATAATAAATATATATATATAAAAGAAAAGTACTATGATTAATATCAGGGTTTCACTGGCTTTGTAACCTTTAAAGGCTTTGTTTATTTTTTAAGTTTTATGGAATTATATGATATGTATTTGTCTTAGTTTTTTAAGTTATAGTAGAAATCTGTAGTAAGTTCATATTTTCTTGTGTTTGTTTCTATTATTGCCATTTTTTATTTTTAGTATGGAGTATTTTGTTAGTATTTCAGGTAGGTTACAAAGTATGTATTTGTTAAAGTCATTCATTGAATTTCAGTTTAATTTTGCTGTCTAAAACCTCAGTTTTTTTAGATTCTTCAATTTATTGAAACAAATTTATAATGTATGTCCTTATAATTTTCTGGAATTTCATTCATATCTGTTATAATGTTTGCCTTTCAATTTCTAGTTTTATTGAAGTATGTCTTTCCTTTTTTGTTTAATTTGATTAAGAATTTACCAATCATGTTTAATCCTTAAAAAATTAATTAATTAATTAATTAAAAAAAGAAACTGTTTAAACTTTATTTAGTGTACAGAATGGGAAACACACCAGCAATTTCAGAGTGAAAGAGTCTGAGGCAGGAGGATTGTGAGTTTCAGCCTGGTCTAGGGTACTTAGCAAGTTCCAGGCCAGTCTGGGGCACATATTGGACTATAGCTTAAATTAACCAACCAATCAATGAATCAAATAAGAAAAAATGATTTAGTATCAAAATAGAACACAAAGAGACATTCTCAAGATTGTTACTTCAAAAGGACACAATCCATGCCAGCTTACCTTAGTGACCAGGACTTCCTTTTCATACGCATATGTCCTAAATTGCGGTGAGAAGTGATATAAGAAATTGACATGTCATCATAAACATTCATAATATTTTCTCTTAATCATGGATTTTATTTGTTTTTGATTGAACTATCTCCAGGTAACTTGGGGTAATTCTACCCTGTACCCTCAGGATCATTTTTTCTTCCACTGTCTGATAATTTCATCCACATGACCTAATTTGCTAGAATGACATTGTTAAATTGTTCACTTTGACCAAAGAAGTCTAAATTTTTTTAATGCACTATCAAGTCCTTGAGAGAAGAGAAAACAATTTTGGATGAAGGAAGGGAGCACATTTGTGGTGTTTTACTCAATTTCTAAATAATTCTCCCTTTTAGACACCAGATGCATAGCCCAGGCTAGCCACAAACTAGGAATTCTAGGAAAAAAGGCACATGTAAGTAGAGGCAGATTAAATAATAATTTCAAATAAACAGGTTCTGAGTAACCAACGAGAAACATTGGAGTATTTCTTGATTTTTACTTTTATTTTCATTAGTTTCTTTTCTAGTTTTTCAAGATTCTCAAAGTGGCCTTGGCTGTCCTTCAATTTTTACTGTAAGCCATGTTACCCTTAAACTCAGACACTTTCCTGCTTCTGTCTCCCAAGTGCAGGAATTAAATCCATGTGCCACCACAGCCAAGAGACAGGCATATTCCTGTTCCCTGTTTTCTTCAAAATCACATGAAACAGGTCTGTAATGGGCTCATATATGGTGTTTTGTAAAGTCCATGGCTGAAGCTCTACATGGGGAACAGACTCCACAGAGAGAAACACTGTGCACAACTCATGGAAAGGGCCATCTGGGTCAGGATGCCACCTTCAAATAGTCTGTTCCAGCATTAGTCAGGGGGCTTCATACCAATGTCTCACTTGTCTCTTCTACTAAATATATTCTAGAATATACAACAGTATCATCAGAAAGAAAAAAATAAGATCCCAAGAGTAGGAAAAGAGAGAACACATCAAATATCTTACAGTGACATAAAAACCCTAAGCCTATTTAAACTCTCTTGTGTCATAGTATTTAATTTCTCTTATGGAGAATATAATGTTCCCTTTGGATGGCAACAGCTGAAAGACAAAAGACAGGGTCAGGAAAAACAGTGTGGCTAAGCACATCAGCCTTTTACTGTGGGCACTTGGATGTTGGAGGCAAGAAGATCTGGAGTGAAGTTCAACCTCAGCCATGTGAACTCAAAGCCCTGAGGCATACGTACTTCAGAGAGCAGACTGTCAGAGAACCCTGCCTCGCCTTCCTTGGGGACAGTTATGAAATTACTTACTGGTGATAGTCACAGTGCACACAGGAAGCAGCAGCACAGGCAGTAGCCACAGGGGAGAGATGGAAATGTCATCAATATGGAAGTCCTTAGTACTGTTCTGTGGCTTCCATGAAGTGGTGTCTTCCTAAGGAAAGAGTAGGAAAACAGTAGCAATATGGGGCTGGAGAGATGGCTCAGCGGTTAAGAGCACCCTCTGCTCTTCCAGAGGACCTGGGTTCGATTCCCAGCACCCACATGGCAGCTAACAACTGTCTGTAGTTCCAGTTCCAGGCAAATAAATAAAGTTTTTTTTTTTTAAAAAAAAAAGTAGCAATAAATAAACAGCAGTAAACACAGGGGACCCAGCAGAGAACAGAAAACACAGGCTTGACCTTAACCTAGACTCTGGGTCCTAGAGCTTCATCCTTACTGGCCTGTGGCTGGTCTGCAATGTGCAAGAAGAACAAAGAGTTTGACATGGGACCAGGCAGTGGAACTCCAAGATGCTGTGAATTCAGTGTCTTTGATGATGGTGATTGTTTGAGCGGATACCTCAGTCGTAATTCTAACCTCATGTTTAATGTGGGTTCATACATCATGTATATGATTATGTCTGCTTTAATAATCAGGAGGGCATTTTCTAAATGCATCTGATGATATTAAAAGAGAAAAAAGACAGTTCCTCTCTAAGTAAACGTTTTCTCAGTGTAATTAGCTCTAGGTCTGGTCTTTCATCACAGTCTCTACTTGTCTTATAAATGCAACTCAAGTTTCCACATCTTTATAAACATCTAATACCAAATGTCATCATGGAAACATACACACACTGATAGACAGACTGAGCAGGTCATATTAATATTTTAGAATACACATCTGTATTAAATATGAATATATGTAATATTTAATGCATATTATATGCAGTTGATATGTATATATTAACAATTAAAGGAACAGAAATCATGAATTAGAAAGACAGCAAGGAGAGAGTCTGTGGAAAAGTTTGGAGTAGGTTTAGAAAAAGGAAACAATACAATCATATTTAATAACTTTCTAAAAACAGTAGGAAGTCTCTGCTTCAGAATGCTGCCTGATTAACACCCTGTGATCAGACAGAAATGCAGACTCTCCCATAGTGCCCTGGTACAGGTGATCAGGGATCACCACGCTGGAATAAGCAGGAGATAGGCAGGGCAGCAGGTGAGGCCCCTCTAACAACAGCTCAGCAATAATCTACCAACCTTAAGCAGAGCCCATCAGATGGGGTTAACTGTAAGGAAAGCCAAGAGGAAAGATCAGGTCTTTGCCTGTATATGAGCCTCATCTCTGGAGTCACAATCCCAGCTCCTCTGCCTTGTCATAGTTAGTTAGTTAACATAGTTAACTTAACATAACTTAACATAGTTAGTTAAACTCTGTGAGCCCCGACTCTACAAATATCTGCAAACAACATGTTCAGTGGGCTCTCAGCAAAGGAATTCTCAAGTATGCTTGAAAAACATTGTGGAGAATATACAAGAAAATAAAGGTTTTTTATTGTTTGTTTTGTGTTATTCTTATGGGTCTCCTCTTCTAGGCTGGCCTGGAACTCACTAGTTTACAATGACTTGAACTTATGATCTTTCTTGTACATCTCCTGAGTGTTTGGACTGTATATGTGTCCAATAAACCCATGTGAACATTTACATCATAACATTTTTCTGATTATAAATGAAAGCAATGCTTATATATCATCATTAATCTTCACAAATTTTTCTCAAACTTTCCATGAGATGGAGCTCAGGAAATTCATTTATTGGTCTAAGATACATGTTGCTGTTGTTTTACTAACTAAGTGTGGGGGCTGCACACTTAACTCAACACCTAAGTGATGGAATCAGGAGGAGCAGGGGATTCAGATCCATCCTGGGTACATAGCTCTTTCAAGATAGCCTAAGCTCCATGGGATTCTGCCTCAAAGAAACACCCTGAAAACAAAACTATGTGCTACTGTGAGTTGTTTTTGTTGCATCTAGGGACAGCTTGACACCCTAAGAGTCCAGATGCTGCTACAACTTATTTTGCATCTTCCTCAAAATTATTCCTCCTTGCTGCTAAGCAGGACTGTTTCTCAGGCAACTGAGGGCAGGAACAACCTCAATATGCAGAGATGCTTTCTCAGTCACCATAAGTCAGCTCCCTTAGCAACATGTACTTAATCATTTCTGATACTTAACTAGTTTATACAGATTCTTTCCATGTGTCCCAGAACACTGGGTGCTAATGTCAATTAGGTCATCACATTTTTAGTGTCAAGCTGGGCATGAGACACAGACCTATAAACTCAATACTCAGTAGGCAGAGGCAGGAAGATTGTGAGTTCTACTCCAGCCTGAGGTATGAAATAAGATGATGTCTCAAAGGATGGAGGCGGTTAAGATCAGATTTACTCCTATTATTTCAGTCTTGAAAGATAGAGACAGGAGGGAAAGAGTTCAGGGTCATCCTCAGCTATACAGTCAGTTCAAGTTCAGCTAGAGTACATGAGACCCATCTTAAAAAAAAACTTACTATCTGCCTTTATGTGTTGTGTTCTGGCTGTCATAAGGTATGAAGGCATTAGGCCATTTGGCCCTATGTAGATATGTAGAGGGTTTTTATTAATGTCAGGTGGTCTTGAACAGTTCAAACCCAAGGCCTTGCACATGTTAACAAGTGTTCTGCTACTTCCAACAGCCAAATGATCTTCATAACCCCCTATAAGGCTTTTATTCTTACCTCAACCACCATTTCTCCTGCACTAATTACACACACTAAAACAAAACTTTTTTCCCTAGAGCCAAAAAAGAAAAATCCCCTTGTGTTAGTAGAGATAAAACACTGGCGAGAATTTTGAAACTGGAGCTTCTTAGATTTTTCTCAAGTTTAGTATACAGAAAGTCTAGTAAAAAAAAAATCATGAAAAATTGAGAATGTTTAGTAGGTTCTACAAAGAAAAGGAGTGGGCAGAAAACAATAAGAAAAACATTCTTTGTAAGTATCAAATTCTTATTTTAATTTCTTTATTTTTATACATTTGTGAGTTTACTTATCTACAATTTTTGAGACATGGACTCTCACTATCTAACCCAATTGCCTAATGTTTCAAGCTAGCCTCAAATTTCTGATATCTGTATTAACTTCCTGAGTCCTAAGAATAAGGAATGTACCACTATATCACTCTTTTTCTTTAGTTCTTTTGATGCAAATATATGTGAACTAATTTTACAGACAAAATCTTTAAACACAAATTATTTTCCAAAAAATATACAGGCGAACATAGGCAATAAATTGGGGAGAAATATGCTTACAATATAATTGTGCGAAGAATTGACAGAGGATGTCATAGTGTAATTCCAACCTGCATAGCAAGGAGAAAAATAAATATAAATACAAGAATTTTGATTTTTTTTTACATTTGTAAATATTACCCACAAGGCCAATGTGTCTTATATTTTGTGAGGTTAGGATTGAATGGCAGGAGAGGCACTGACAGTAATTTCTGAACAGTCAGATACTAAAAGTATTTTTGCAATGTCTATTTTATAACAAGAAATCTATTGTTTTCATTGCTTCTATGTGTCTATGAAGGATACACAGAGTTCTCTTTCTGGTGATATCTACAATATCTAAGAGCTGTAACGTCCTGAAAGGAGCCCTTCACTGCATTTTTACAGGTAAAGCAGCAGATATCACATGACTCCATATTTTTAGTCTTAGCAAATGTCAAGATCACAGCTGACAATGCACAGTGTTCACACAATGAGTGGAAAGTCTAGAGTTTTATGGGAATTTTCAACTATTGCTAAAATTGGCATTATCCAACATGAATAAAATTGGATGATTCACAAACATCTTCACTTTCACATTATTGTGCTTGCATTATACTCCCTATGAAAGCTCTTTCAAGGAGCCAAAGGCAATGAGTAGGAGTAGGCAACATGTACAGGATAGGCTCTGAGATTTTGGTCTTTAACACCTTCAAGGAACAGTGATGTAGATCCTGGCATTTAGAGCCTTCTCTGCCATTCCTGATAGTAACAAAGATTCCTTAGAAATCTGTATCACAACATGTGGAATAAAGTTATTTAAATGTTTGCTGAAAACTACATCTTGGACAATTGTTTTCAGCCTCACACAGCAGGAGGATAGGGAACTTCTTAGTGATCTCCAAAGATCCAACCAGAGAGCCTCCACCACCAAGTGTATACACAAAGTAAAGAAACCTAAGTGTTCTGCATGGAGAAGTCCAGATGCATGCCTCGGTATATTAAATTACTTTCCTAACCATCTCTCTTAATAATGACCCCTGTGCTTAGGATCTCTGTTAAATATCCATGATAAACCTTCACTGATCACATTGACTATCCCTGACATTCTTTTCGTCAAACAAGCCACACAGCCTGTTGGCCTGAATAAACCTTCATAATGAAAGAGACTTTTGGACAATACTGTGGGGTGGAATGGAGCTGTGCCTCTGTCCCTGCCACCACCTACAAGTCATATTTATATTGTTGCAGAGGGAGCATGCTCTTCAACACCAGCTCTATCATGATCTGGACTTCCAAGGGGATAAGGAAGGGAACATAGTTACCTGCAAGAGTATGGGATGGGGTTTCTGTCACCTCAGCTGTTGTCTGATCTGGAGAAAATGTAGTGGGTTCTAGAATGAAACAATGCAAGAACTGTTTCAGCTTTTTTACCATCAAGCAAAATAGGAACAAAATCTAACTCTGCAGTCCTCCTAAGAGCTGAAGCAGGAATGTGCCCTACTACCATTTCCACATCATCAGACTTCTCTGAGAAATGTATCTAAAGATAGATACTATGTGCCATTCCTATTGTCAGCAGGTGATATCTGTGTTCTAAAGTTCTACACAGCTTTATAAGGACTCAGAATTGTTTCCCACTTTCCATTCCAGCCTCCTGAACTTCTGATACAGTTGATATTAACATATGGAGAATCAGACACTCAGTTAAGATTAGGACTTATCAAGACAAGAGTCATTTCAGCTTCTAGGAGAGGGAAGTTTCAGCTTCTCGGAAGGGACCTAGAAGACTACAATCATCACTGCAGTCCTTATTCAAGCCCCAGATTCACATGACTTTCTATGGAGATGGGCTCACTGAACATTTTCCATACATTTCATCACTAAGTTCTTCTCAAAGTAGCAGCATCACTCAGGTGATGGACCCTACCTACCCTGCAGACTGTTGTGTGCTATGCAATTACCCCCCACACACACACACCTCAGCTTGGCTGATTGATTGGTTGACTAACTGATTAGGACAAGGTCTCCTTTCCTCCACCCATTCCTTTCCTAAGAGTGATTTCCTGTGCTATCAGACTCATCTTCCATTTCTCACCAAAGGCTTCCACATGGAACACTCTAGTGCAGCCGTGTTTCCTTTTCTTCCTGGAGACCCTATTATGTTCTCACCCATAGCTCACTTCACATGGAGAGATGAGCACTTGACTCTCTCTGGAGTACCCTAAATGCTTCCCTTTCCAAAACAAGAAAGGATCTTGGGGTAAATTGGTTGTGCCCACACAGGAATTTCAAAAACCTGGACTTCCCTCATGGGCCGTCAGAGTCATTCTGGATGCCCTGCCTCACTACAACCTGATCTTTACATCTGAACAACAACAAACACCCCCCTGTTCTACACTACTGTCCTACTTTACCCTGGCACTGGAACCTGTGAGGAGGAGACTGCCCTTCTGAACTAACAAAGGACAACACAAGTGTCAGAAGGTCACATGTTACTCAATTCAGTTCTTGATAAAAGGCATCATGAGGTGGACTGCTTCCCCAGCCCGGTTCACTTTCTGCCCTTTTCTGACAACTTCACACTCCATATGCCATGAATAAAACCTAAGGCAACTATGATGAGCACAGGATGCGAATATGAATATACCTGTCCCTTTATTATAATAGTCAGAGTGTTTGCCTTCTCCCTGGTCAGGACATTCAACCCTCAACTGCAGTACTTTAGAAAACTAACAATAAACAGTAAGATTACAATAATGCACCTTTAAGAGGTCATATAGACTCCTGAACCAACACTTCTTTCCTAAATCTCACGTTTCAGTGAAGCGGGTAACCTATCTATGTTCTCCAAGTTGAACCCATGAGCTCATTCCCTGAAACAGGCCAAATATAAGAATTCAAAAATTCGGGGCTGGAGAGATGGCTCAGCAGTTAAGAGCACCGTCTGCTCTTCCAGAGGACCCGGGTTCGATTCCCAGCACCCACATGGCAGCTAACAACTGTCTGTAGTTCCAGTTCCAAGCAAGCACCAAGACGAATAAATAAATAAATAAATAAAAGTTTTTAAAAAAAAGAATTCAAAAATTCTTTCAATTCTGAGAGATCTCACAGTTCTTCAATGTGTGCAGTGGCCTGAAAGAAAGGGATTGTTTTCACAAATCCTATTCTCTATATGCCTAGTTATACCCTAGAAACCTCTGAAAATTGGCATATAGTCCAGTCCTTCCAGGTCCTCCTGCTTGAAAGTACTCACAGACCAATGAGAGGACATGGAAATACACAGCACCCATCATATTAAAAATTCCCTAGTATTCTAACAAAAAGCTGTGTGGCTTCTTCTCTTGTCAGAATGCAACCCAACCTTGGGGGACATACAGGCTGATGCCTGAGAAATGCTGAATGTTAGCTTCACTGCACTATGGCCTCAGCTGGAAGGGCCAATCTCAGACTAGATGTAAAGAGTGAAGGTCTCCCTACCCTGACCCTAGTTCTAAGTCATTCCATACTTTTTCTTTGGAAAGTTGTAGACAGAGCTATTCTATTCCAACCTTTACATTACAGCAGCCAAGCTCAAAATTTTCCAGATTTGGAAGCATCAGAAGACCTGGGATTTTTGGATTAGTCATGTTCAACCTGCAATTCACAAATCAACAGCATCCAAAGCATCCAAGCAGCTACTGATGGTCTCTGTGCAAAGTTTCTAGACAGGAGCTAAGGCACAGCAGGGCTAGAAAGAAACAGTCAGCCAGGCATTTATTCCAGATGAAGTGTGAATATAATTAGTCTTATCAATAAAAAACCAGGAATCAGGTATCAGGGTGAAAGCTGAAAGATGAGAAGCAGAGCAGCAACTAGAGACAGCTTACCCTGTTGAATCCTGACTGAATGGGGCCTATGTCCTGTCTCCATCAGCTTTATATTTCTGTCTCCTCCTTCTGAGTGCTGAGATTGAAGGGGTAAGCCTCTCAAGTGCTGGAATCAAAGGTGTGAGCCACTACTGCCTGGCCTCTAGGTTAGCTAGTGTCTAACTCAACCCTTTGATCTCCAGGTAAGTTTGACTTGTCAGAAACACAAATAAAATATCACACAAGAGAAAGTCATGTCCAGTTGATCCAGAATCCCACCATTCTCATCAGCTATCCTAGATCAATAACCCACCCATATGTCTTGCTAGCAGGGAATCCCCTGGGGATCTGATATAGAGAGATAGGTGCCCTCCATTTTCAAGTGCTTACACAGCAGAGGGTAGATATAAATTAAGACTGGGAAATTACAGACTTTGTGAAGCTGTTGTTGGGTCCCAGCTAAGAACTCTTCACCTGTGTTATACTTCTGACTAGACTTAATGTCTGTGTGTCCTACAGACTGACTCTCATGAGAAGGACTCTGGGTCCTGAACCACATTGGGTTTTACCTGGAGTGTGAGTCTCTGCATATGTTGGTGTTGTAGGAGAGGTGGAGACTGTGGGTGATGTTGGTACATGTGTGGATCTTGTTGACATAGTTGTGGGTTTTCCTGTAGTTGTGGATCTTGTAGTTGTGGGTGTCCTTGTAGTTATGGGTCTTGTTGGAGGTCTCGTGGGAATTTCTGGGTTACAAATCAAGATGAAACAGGATGAGTCAACAAGAAGGGACCAGGGCTTTTGCTGTAGCTCCAGGGAGAGTCTGTCCCCAGAGAGACTCCTCTCCTGAACTAGGTTCTTTGTCATTGACCAACTAGGATGTGGAAGGCAGGGCAGTGGAGACAGTTCACCAATGGGAGGCAGCTGCATGAACAACAATGGAGTTGAGAAAGAACTCATGATCTGAAGGACACACTTTGTGAGTGACAAGTGTCAGGTCCTCAGACCTCTAAGCATCTTTGTGACACTGAAAGGATCTGAGGGACTGAAACTTCTCAGTGGAGATTGACTTCATCCTCAGTTTGTAGTCCCAGCAGATTCACTTAGGTCAGTCAGGACAGGACTCACCATATAGCCCTGCATCTTAGCATGTAAACACAAGCCCCAACACAAATGAGATCTGAACATTTGCATACAGAATGTACATTGTCTATAATTTCTTCCATTCTCAAGAAGACAAGGTCAATATCCCTTATCCAATAATGCTTGGTTTCAGGATAAATTGTCCTTAACAATATGAAATTCTTCCATATACATGTTGTTTGGGTTGGGCTCAAGTATAAACATGGATTGATGTAGCATTCAGACGAGATGTCTATACTTTATATATGTAGTTTAAAAGGTAACTTTTATATTTTTGGTTGTGAGCCTAGCCTTTAACGGCTGAGCCATCTCTCCAGCCCAAATAAGGAAAACATTACCCTTCATAATAGCTGCAAATAGTATTAAATACCTTGGAGTAACTATAACCAAAGAAGTAACACATCTATGTGACAAAAATTTTAAATCACTAAAGAAAGAAATTGAAGAGGATATCAGAAAATGGAAAGCTCTCCCATGTTCCTGGATAGGTAGGATCAACATAGTAAAAATGGCAATTCTACCAAAGGCAATCTACAGATTCAATGCACTGCCCATCAAAATCACAACACATTTTTTGGACCTTGAAAGAACAATACTCAATTTCATTTGGAATAACAGGAAAGTCAGGATTGCCAAAACAATTTTACTCAACAAAAGAACCTCAGGAGGCATCACCATCCCTGACTTCAAGCTATACTATAGAGCTACAGTAATAAAAACAGCCTGGTACTGGCATAAAAACAGACTTGTGGATCAATGGAATAGAATTGAGGATCCAGACATTAACACAAAAACCTATGAACACTTGATCTTCTGTTGGGAGCCAAAGTCAACTTAGCCATATTTTATAAATTAGCTTCTACAGCTAGCCAGAAGCCTATACCCTAGATACCAGAGACTACACACCCTCATTGTTAAGCTAAACCATGACTTCAGACTTTCTCTTTGACCTTCCCAGATCAGCAAGGTGACCTTCCCCAGACCCTCAACAGATAACAGATTTCCATATCAATTCTACCCTGTCTGTTACTTCCCCTCACATTCTTTTGAACATCCCACTCCTTTCCTCCCAGCTACTGGCATGGCAGAGATTCTGTATAAATATTTGACTGTAATAATAAAGCTTGGGAGGACTTGAACAGAGAGATTTGTCTTGTCCTTGCTTTCCTTTGTGTTCCTGCCTTCCATTTGCTTCCTTCCCAGGTCTAGGTCCATGCTGAAGACCCTGCTGGCCGGGGCAATCTTCAACAAAGGGGCCCAAAATATTCAATGGAAAAAGATAGTATATTTAACAAATGGTGTTGGCTGGTAGTGTGTAGAAAAATGCAAATAGACCCAACCCTGTCACCCTGCACAAAACTAAAATCCATGTGGATCAAAGACCTCAACATAAACCCAGCCACTTTAAACTTGATAGAAAAGAAAGTGGGAAATACACTTCTACAAATTGGCACAGGCGACCACTTCCTAAATATAACATCAGTGGCACAGACACTAAGATCAACAATCAGTAAGTGGGATCTCCTGAAGCTAAAAAGCTTCTGTAAAGCCAAGGACACTGTCCATAGGACAAAATGACAGCCTACAGAATAGGAAAAGATTTTCACCAACTCTACAAGTCATAGAGAATTGATCTCTAAGATATATAAAGAGCTGAAGAATCTAGAGCCCAAAACCTTGAATAACCCAATCCAAAAATGGGGTTCAGATCTAAAAAGGGAATTCTCAGCAGAAGAATTACAAATGGTTGAAAGGCACCTGAAAAAGTGCTCATCATCTTTAGCCATCAGAGAAATGCAAATCAAAACAACTTTGAGGTACCACCTGACACCTGTTAGATTGGCTAAGATAAAAGGTACAGATGACAGCCTATGCTGGAGAGGATGCGGAGCAAGGGAAGGAACACTCCCCCATTGTTTGTGGGAGTGTAAGCTTGTTCAGCCACTTTGGAATGCAGTATGGTGGTTTCTCAGAAAATTGAGAAATCAATCTCCCCAAGGACCCATGGGTGTATACCATAAAGATGCACAGTCACACTCCAAAGGCATTAGCTCAACTATGTTCATAGCAGCATTATTTGTAATAGTAAGAACCTGGAAACAACCTAGATGTCCCTCAACTGAAGCATGGATTAACAAGCCATGGTACATCTACACAATGGAGTACTACTCAACAGTAAGAAAAAATGATATCCTAAAATTTGCAGGCAAATGGATGGATTTGGAGAATATCCTCCTGAGCAAGATATCACAAACCCAGAAAGATAAGCAGTGGATGTACTCACTCATTAGTGGACTCCAAACAAACAAACAAACAAGAAAAAAGCAAAGCATACCCAAGCTAAGCTGCAAACCACAACCACTGAATAGCTTAGGATCAGAAACACCTTGGACTGACTCCTTGGATCCCACTCACCCTAGAGGAACATCTGACTCAGTCTTGAGGTTGTGGGGAGAAAACTGGATCTGCCAGGAGTGGAGGCTGAACTAAGCAATATTGGGACAGTGGGACCTTGGGACTGCCTGCTGCCTGCCCAGGGATGGGACAGGAAGTTGTTGAGAAGAGAGAGTGGCCTGATGTGGTGGGAGTGGGAGGGGACCTGGAGTGGGGATATACAGGGATAGAAAATGTGACTTCTTTGTTCATAATAATAAAATAAAATAAAAAATGAAAAAAGGTAACTTTATAAACTTGCATAATTCTGCATTGTATTTTATGGCATAGAATTATCCAGGTATACCAAAGCTGTTCTCAAAAGGTTCCAGATATTGAATCAAAGTCTTGGGATTTTGGATTAGGCAGCTTAGGTTCAACCTACAATTCACAAATCAACAGCATCTAAAGAACTGTGCACATCTGGGTGCAGCTACTGATGGTCTCAGTGCAGAGTTCCTAGATAGGAGCTAAGGCACAGTGGTTCAGGAAGGAAACAGCCAGGCAGCACAGTTGTGTGTTTCTACAGACACCCTCCATCTTAACTGTGAAACCTACAAAATAAACACTCAGCAAAGAGAAATAATTGCTTTGACAACTCTTCCTTATGTGGGATAATGGTAATTCCTCAATCCAGTGTGTATTTACCTTGAAATGAAAAAAAAAGTGACATAATAGAGCATCCCCCTTAAATTTCATACATTTAGTTATTGATTTGTGTGTTAAATGTGATGTCAAGGGAAAATTTTTCAGACTCTGTTCTCTCCTTCCAACATGTGGACCCAGGAGTTGAACTCAGGTCATCAAGTTCAGCAGTGGGCACCTTTTCCCCACTGGCCCTCAGTCACCTTTCTTATACAGGGCCAAACAGTAACTATCTTGGCCTCAGGAACCAAAAACCAAGTTTTCAAGGGAAAGGACATTTTCAAAGTCTCTGCTTACAACATAGCAAGAGAGGGTGTGGCTGTGCTATAACAGAACTATCCACACCAGCCCATAGGTCTGTTTATTACCTGGTCTGGCTAGTTTTCTGATCCAGTCTCAAGTGTAGCCAGAGGCCTGATGGCAACACAAACCCTCCCTGGAGAGTGTAAATCTTTGAAGGAGAGAAAAGCAAGCCTCAGAAGATCACAAACCAGGAGAGAAGCCTCCAGCTAGGAGTTTGCTCTCCTTGCTCTGGGGCATTTTCCTCCCAGGCAGATGGGAAAGTGCAGAGGAGCTGATGAGGGTCCTAGGACAGCTAAGAGGAGGCTCCCTGTGCTGAAAGTCTGAGAAAATGGACACTTGGCTGTTAAGGATGAAACAAAGTCTCTGGCTCACCTGTGGACTCACTGAGAGTCAAACAGCGGCTTTGCAAGCACTGACCTGATAATGAAATTCTAAGTTCTTTAAAACCTTCAGTTATTGAGCTGAAATTAGTAATTTAGTGCTGATGACATGTCTATCCCCTTCTGGTGCTGGGCATCTAACCCTAGGGTTTCATGTAGGAGCATATGTTAGAAAAGTGCCTTACACACCTACAACCACAGCTTTTATTTTGTTAGTGTGTATTTGTTGTTCTAGGGACAGGACTCAGGCTTTACTCATGCTGGACAAATTTCTATACATTCCCAAAGGCAATTTTTTTTAGAGACCTCTGTCTCTATGCATCCCTGCCTATATCTCTCTCTGTGGGTGGGTGGGTTTGTTGCCCACATGTGCAAGCACTCATGTGTATATAAAATTTATTCTCTATTCTCATTTGTGAGTACCTTTAGAGGCCAGAGTGACTAAACTCTAGCCAAGTAAGTCATATCATTTCACAAGTGTTATGGACACCTTATTGTCTCCTTCCCAGCACTGTCAATAATACAGATTATTCTTTGTTACTTTCCAACCATCATCTTCTGTCTTCACTAAACTGCCTCCCAGGCATAGATTTGCCAGGCAACTTCTTTCCCCATCAGAATGGACCACACTCTAACAAGGTGTGGTCCCACGTTCCTATAATCTTAGCACTGGGGAGGCTAAGGTGTGGGCAAGATGTTCCTGATTAGCCCAGATTTAGAAAGCAAGACCCAGTCTCAAAATCAACCAACCAACCAACCAATCTATAGACAGGGAGGCAGTGAAGTGGTTCAATGACTTGAGGTACTTGACTTGCAAGCCTGATCAGCTGACTTACATTCCTAGAACTCACACAAGGGTATAAAGAGAGTACCAACCCCAGGAGTTTGCCCTCTGACAAATTCATCTTGGTATATAATCCCCTACATAGACATCATTCATACATACTTACACGATAATAAATGCAGTTTTAAAAATCAAATTAAACTTGACATTAGGACAAGGAAATCGGACTTGTCTGGAGTGGATGCTGAGCTGATCCACTTTGGAACTTCTTGCCCTATTGGGAGAGGGGAAGGGGGATGAGGAGAAGGGAGGCTGAAGGCTGACCTAGAGGGACTGGGAGAAGGGAAGGAGGGAGAGCAAGGAGATACATGAAAAAAAAAGACTATTTTATAAATAAATTTTAAAAAGAAAGAAAGTAAATCAAATTAAACATAAAAATATGGGTAAATTAATAACAAAGTCACTAATTTGGGGGAAATAAGAATTAAAAATATAGAGACCGATTATTTCTATTATTTCTAGTACTGATATCTATTGTCCACATAAACATTTCAGTAAAAACCGATTTGGTACTGCATCAGAAACCCAAAACTCCTCATGAACCTGCTCTTTTAATCAATGCAAGCAAATCAGCATATCTACTTCAAGAAGGTAAATGGAAAGTCTGGCAGTGGTGAAACAATAACCCCAGTACTTTGGAGACAGAGGCAGGAGGATGTCTGTGAGTTCCAAGCCATCCTCTTCTAACGTGCAAGGTTCAGAACAGCAGAAACTGTCTCAAAAAACAAAGAAAGAAAGAAAGAAAGGAAGGAAGGAAGAGTGATCTGGAAGTGAGGAAGAAAATGGTAATGAGTCCACATTTGAGGATTTTCTTGAACTTCTTAATTTTAGAACATGGATTTGCTTCTTTGGACCAGGTCCCACAGTCTGAATGGCTCAGGCCCCACCCCCTTCTGCTCTCTGACACAGATAAGAAGCTCTCTATTGTGGGCCCTAACAGCAGCCACCATTTATAGACCTAACCAAGTTCAGGTGCTCCATAGTCCCTGTCACTTATGCTAGGAGAAACTGAGTCACATGATAGGCAACTTTCCTCCTGAAGGAAAAAGTATAAAATAAAAGGAAGACCTGACTAGTCCTACCTATGGTGGAGGAGAAGATTTATTGTAGATATGAGGGAGAAAATAGACAGAGGCATCCAGAAGGGTCCAGAGTGAACATGACCAGCAAATAGAACAGGTCATATGAGGAGAAGAGAAAGCCAGGATCCAAGAGTGATGAGCAAGAGGTCAAGTACCTAAAAAGGTCTGCCTAGCCAAAAAGTCTGGATTATATAGAGACGAGCAGCTGGGGGAAGGGCAGCTCAGGCCAGTCCCTGGGCTGGAGAAGTTAGGAAAGGGGTGGGTGGACCAGGTACTGGCCTTGCTGAGAGAATGGCAGCCAGTGTCTGCCTTGGCATGTCAATGAGCCCCTTAGTTAGCCTCAATCCTGAGACAGAGCACTGACCTCCACCACTGAGGTTATAACAAGTTGCTTTCCCTTTGCTCTGGGGACCAACCTGGGTCTCCTCAGGGGGATGCTGAGGATATTATTTTGCACGCTGCTCTATGAAGAGGATCCTCTCTGCCCTGCCATTTCAAGCATGGCGGCTCTGTACTGTCTCTTATTTCTGCTTTTAATGAAACTCCTCTCCAGGATGTAAAGAGAACCTCCTCTTTCCCTGGAAGCCTCCTCAGTCCACTCACTGAATGAACCACAGACTGTACTGTTTCTGTCTAATGTTCTCCCTCCCAGCTGGAGGTCTGTCTGATCTTGGCCTTGAACTCTCCTCATTCTAACAAAGCTCATTGGAGGGAACTGAGTGTCAGCATAGTCTATGGACTGACACCTACTGCTCATCTGTTATCACATGGCCAAGTGAGCAGGTGAGGAGGGAACACTCTGCTCTCAGGACATTTCCATTGTTCAAGCCACAAATTGTGTGACATGATTTCAGACCTGTTGGAAAGCCCAAGGCAGGGCAGACATGAATATATTTATATTAACCTTCAGTTTCCTTCTTAGCATAAAACAAAACATTAGCAAGCAAAGGACTCAGTTCACTTGCAAGAAATAAAGTAAATGAAGAAAGCTTACGTGGTTGAACTTCCAAGGAAAATGTCACATAACTGGAGGATCCAGGGATTTCTACTGTACAACAATATGAGCCACTGTCACTCTGAACAGCGTTCTCTATGGTCAAGGACACGTTTCCTTTAGAAATATGCCCTTTTAGCTGGTATCGGCTGCTCCTCTTATAAGTGACTTGATAACCATTGGTCCAGATTAGTGTTCTTGCACAATAAAAAGATTGGCATTCACCGAGGCCCCAGCATGTGGTAGTGATTCCCAGATCTGCTGAGTAAGTACATGGCAGTGTGACAGGGTCACCTACCAGCCCGTTCACTACCATGTGAGAACCCACAGCACCTGTGATGGGAAAAGGTAGGTGGGAGAGAGAAGAAATGGAGAATTAGTACACAACATTTTTCTAAAATTTTGTTTTTTCTTTCTTTTAGAAAAATCATGGGATGCTAATTCAAATAGAATTAATTAATTAATTTAGGGTATTGGGAAACTGGGAGAAGAATGTTCCCTGTAAACTACAGCTGCAGCCCTTGATCACTGGTGTGTATGCGTGCCTTTCCTTGCATGTGTCCCTTCAACTCACACTCTGCCTCCTGAGTGCTGGGTAGTTAGCATGTGTCACTGAGATCAGCTTAAATGTTTTATTTTTTTTTAATTTAAAACTTTTTAAATTCAGAAGCTAGAGATGTGAGTATTGCTTGTAACCCCAGAACTACCTTGTATTCCCAGGACTTGGAGGCAGAGGGAGGAAGATGAGGAAATCAAGGGCAGCTTCAGCTGACTAATGAGTTCAAGTCAGGCCTAGGATTGGGAGACCCTGTCTCACCCCATCCCTGCTCCCCACAGTGCTTTGTCAACAGAAACACTAACTCTTCCCATCTCTCCTAATGGCATTGTGATGAGACTTCAAGGCAGAACTTTAATAATTTCAAAATCTATTGTCAGAAAGGATTTTAGAAAACCACCGGGAAGCAAAAAGGCTCATTCTGAACTTTATGATCAGCCCTTAAAACACACACACAAACTAAACAGAGTTGCCCTCTTAAAAGTTGATAACAATAAAGACCCACCAGCAAAGACCACACAGTCAGAATATTCAAAGCCAATAAATTAATGATGTAATTTTATAAACTGAGACAATTAAATATAATTTTGGGGGGATGATGGAATAGAATTTCCAATACACATAGCTCTCACAGTGGCCTTTAAAGAATTCTGAGGGCTGAGGATGGAGCTCAGTGATACTGCTTGGCTAGCCCATGCTTGCCCCTGCTAGAACCTGACAAGAAACAAACAAGCAAACAAAAACACAAAACAATGAACTGTGAGATTCTCTAACTAATCTCCTAAGTGCAGGCCTAGGTGTGAGTTTCCGATATGATCTAGAAAGCAGGTTGCTTGCTTGTTTTATAAACTGAGTATATTTCTTACTGGGACAGTTGTTACTTGCTTTTGTCAAGTATTGTTGTTGGTTCTTTTCTTAGCTCTGTGACTCTTTGGGGGCCAGCCACCTACTACTTATGAATGACAAGCATTAGCTGGGCTTATTTCTAGCCAGCTTTCCTTAACTAAATTTTCCAGACTACCTTTTCCTCTGGCTTTTCCCTTATGTTCCCTCTGTATAGGTTACTTTCACGCTACTCCATGGCTGGCTATGTGACTGGCTGGCTGGCCCCATGTCTCCTTCTCCTTGTTCTCTTGCTCCTTTCTTTCTCTCTCTTCCTCCTTCCAGTCATCCTCTCTCCTGCCAGCTGTCCTATGCTTACGCCTGTCTCGCTGTTGGCTGTTCAGCTCTTATTTGGCCATGTTCTAGAAAGGCAAAGTACTGCAGCTACACAGAGGTAAACTAATGCCATGTAAAAGAATGTGACACATATTTCCATCATTAAACAAATGTTTCACAGCATAAACAAATGTCACATGACTTAATATTCTACTACAAAATACCATTTAGAATCACAAATAAAATATATGCTATTTTAATTAAGTCATAGAATTATTTTTATTTCTCCCACTGATCCCATCACTTTTGAGGTATAAGCAGGAGGATGAAAGGTTTGAGATGATCCTCAGCTTGCTATGGAGTCAGGAGCCAGCCTGGGCTAACTTAGATCCTGGCTCAAAATTAATTAGGCCATTTCTTTTTTTCCCCCTTTAAACAACAATTTGAAATAGAATGTTTTTACCTTAATGATTAAAAATGGTTTAAAAAGCAAAAATACACAAAGAAATAGAATGAATTCTGACTTTGAGTAGTCACCATGCATACAAGCTCTGTTTTTAGTTTTTCAAAGCACATATGCTCACTCTCACTCGTCCATGCATGTATGTACACTCACTCTTACTAGTCCAAAGACATTCACATGCACTCACTCTATTTGTACATCACATGAATGCATGGGTTCTCACCTCTTGACTAACATGTTCTTGAGGATCATGAATATGTAGCCATAAGTGTTTTAATTCATACACATTAGAGCTATAATTTGTCCTGGCTGTCTGCTCACTCCATAACAGATAATTTAAAAAGCCCAGGGAACATCATCTCCTCTGCCAGCTCATTTTCACTCACCTGGGAGAAGCAGGATGAGGCCTAAAATGAAGACTTGAGGATGCATCATGGAGGTGACCTGATGGACAATGAGAACAGACACTGTGGTTGGCTGTGGCACTCAGCACATTTCAGAGAGCAGGCCTTCATCCTACTATCAGTCACAAAGGCCCTGAACTATAGACCCCTGTTCTCCAAAATAGAAGTTCAAAGTTATCCTCTGCAATGCTTTAACTGTGAAAAAAGCCTGGATTACAAGAAGCCCTCTTTGTAGGTGGTGGTGGTACACACCTTTAATCCCAGTACTCACAAGTCAGAGGTAAGAAAAACTCTGTAAATTCAAAGCCAGCCTGATCTACAAGCACCCCACAGTACGTGGAAAGTGGGGGAAATAACAGGTCAGACACTGACAGCATGAGAAGAGGAAGTTCTCCAAATACTAGAAGCTGCATTCTGGGGAAGGAGTGCACCAATTCTCAATATAAATCAATACATGTTTAAGATCTTCTTAAACTTTTCTCTAAATATCTGCCCAACACTTACACAACACAGTGACTTCAAAATTCATGGAAAAATTAAGTTCAGAAACCAAAGAAATTACTCAGTGTTTAAGAGCTCTGGCATCTCTTCCAGAGAACCTGAGTTCAATTCCCAGCAACCACATGGCAGCTCACTACTGTGTATAAATCCACTTTTAGTGGATCTAACACCCTCACACAGACATACATACAAACAAAACACCAATGCACATTAAATAAAAATAAGTAAATCATTAAGAAATTTTAAAATAAACACCAAACTCTAAAAACTGCTCACCAACCCACAATGGGCAACCCCTAACCTATCACACTTAAATGAAAACAAACCTCTTCAACTTCTGGCCTTTCCAAGCTCCCAAACATAACACAGAACTGTGGTGACATTGCATATTTAATTAAATAGTCTGGAATATTAAAAAGTGGAAACAAACCACAGACGATTCTCACCCAGCCAACTTCTCAGGCTGAACAGGATAAGTGCTGTCTTCAAAGGTCCACTAGCTTCTACAGAACCACTTAATTTCTGTCTTCTCCAGCCTTATATATCTTTCCCTGCCCAGCTCTTTTAGGTAATTCTAGAGTTAGGATTAAAGGTGTGTGCTTACCACTGCTTAGACTGTTAGGCTTTGACCTCACAGAGATCCAGAATGATCTGTCTCCTGAGTGATTGGATTAAAGATGTGGGTCACAACTCTTTCAACTTTTTAGCAAGACCGTGGGCAATTCTGTCCTCTTATATTGCAGACTGATTTAATTAAATATACAATATATTTCTGCAAAGAACTTCAACTCCCAGCAGCTCTTGTGAGGCTCTCAGTTTCCACCAAACAAATATTTTATTACAAATATTTTTACTTTGCAAACCACAAAAGTCAAAGAACAGGACTGCAAATATATCTCTGACCTCACCTCACTGTTCCCATTTCCATGTTATATATAATATTACACATTACTTACAGACACCAAGAGTACCAGACTGTTTTCTACGGGTTTCTTCTTGTGTCTTAAGTTAACTTTGTTTAAGAAGGTTTTAAGAGATAAGGAGACCAGGAGAGTGGCTGGAGGAGGAGGAAGAGGGTTTGAACAGGGGGATACATGGATAAAAAAATGAGACTTTATTCAAAAATAAATAAAAAAAAAGAGAAGATTTTAATGTGTGTGTGCAGGTAGGGGGAGCTAGAGAGATGGCTCAGATTTTAAGAGCACTGGTTTCTCTTCCAGAGGACCACAATTTCCAGCACCCAGATTGCAGCTCACAACTGTTCCTATTCCATGGAATCTGACAACCTTATAAATGTAAGCCAAACACCAATGCACATAAAATAAAAATAATGTTTTGTAAAATTGAAAGTTTTAATAACTCATCTGTGAAATTCCATTATTTCTTTTAAATAAAAATTCACCTCCAAGAACCCAAAGAACTCTATTGAATAACAAGTTTCCCTAATGTTCCCCATACAATCCCACATTATCCCAGATGTAATTCTATAAAAATCCAAATCTTGATTGCTTCTCTCCAGCATGAGTCTGAAGAAGACTGTACTTACCAGTTAGGTTGGAGAGCCCCAGCTTCTTCTCACTGTTTCTCTGCTTTTAACCCTCTGCTGCTGATGGACCTCCAGAGCTGCCAGTGGATAAAGATGAGTCTCTCCCAGAATTCCATCCTTATCTCCTGGTTACACCTTCAAGTATTTTGTTTAAAAAATGAGTCTCTCTAGTTCCACAATCTTTTGCCAGATAGTATCTAATTACTGCTTAAAGAAACTTTAAGAGAATACTTTAAACCAGGTGGTGGCCTTGCATACCTTTAATCTCAGCTCTGGGGAGGCAGAGGGAGGTGGTTCTCTGTGAGCTGGAGGCCAGCCTGGTCTACAGAGTGAGTTAGAGGATGCCCAGGGCTGTTAACAGAGAAGTCTCTTCTTTTCTGGGCAATTACAGACAATTAAATTGAAAGGCAGAAAGAAGAACAGAATTCAGATAGAGCCCAGGGAGGGTCCTGGTGCAGAGGCAGGAGTGAAAGTTGACTATACCCACTGATATGGCATTCAACTAACATCATCCCAATAAATGTGTATTTGCAGCCCATGTTAAGAGTGGAACAGTCTAAAGGAAGTAGCTGGACTAGAGTGTCTGCTTGGGGAAGTGCAGGAAGAGAGGCTGCCAGCTTCCAAAGCTGAGCTTCTCCATGCCCTGAAGTTCCTTTCAGGTGAACTAGCTGAACTGTGTAGGCTTCCAGAGATGGGTATTTGTACAAGACAGTGTTGTGTGGTATCCACCAGAGAAGACTATTTGAACAAAGGTTTAACCCAATATAAAGTCTTTATTAGCTGGGTTGTGACTATACCTGGGTGCTCAGGAGCTCAATGTATCATAGAGCCTTTATCAGGATGAAGGTTTTTTTTTTTTTTTTTCAAGACAGGGTTTCTCTGTGAAATAGTCCTGGCTTTCCTGGAACTTACTTTGCAGACCATGTCTGCCTTGAACTCATAAAGATCTGCCTGCATCTTTCTCCCTAATGTTGAGATTCAAGGTGTGTGCCACTATAACCCAGCCCAGGATGAGCACAGAAACCATGCTCTGTGTTGACGTCTTTAGTAAACAAAAACAGTCAGCAGGCTTCTGTTAAAAAGCAAGGTTAGTACATTTAGACACTTTCCCAAAACTATATGGACTTTGATAGATTAGGACTTTGTTTTAGTTTTGGCAGGTGGTGCTATCTGTGGGCTGAGATTTATAGTCTGAATGACACTTCCATCATGGAGTCAGTTCTGGAAAACAGAAGGTTCTCCATTGTTCAAAATAAGATGTTTTCAGAAGGAATTACCATTTTACAGGGCATCCTCATCTCCTCAAATAAAATAAATAATTAAATAAACCACGCATGGACTTCTTAAAGATACCTAGTGTGGATATTTGTTAGATATTTAATAAATCCTGAAATATCAGAGGCAGCATGCAGTCAAATCCTAGGCAGACAGCTCAGGAATTTTTTGATCCTTGAGTACAAGGACAAACAGCTGAGAGTCAAATATGCACATCTTTAATCTCAGCACAGGGAAAACCAGGCATGGTGACCTACACCCTTAATCCCAGAGAAACTCCAGAGACAACTTCTTCTGTTTCTCTGAGTTCAAGGCTACACACCTTTAATCCTAACCTGGATGAGATAGGGTATGAAGTGCTCGGGAGTGAGGCTGAGGAAAGTTGCAAGACAGTTTGGTGAGAACTGACTGTGGTGCTTCTTCTCTCTGATATTTCAGCCTTCCCCCAATATTTGGTACTGAGTCTCATTTAATACAAACTGAATTAGTGCACATACAACCACAGACAATGTCACAGACATGTTCAGGGCTAAAACTTCTAGATCATGACCATCTCAATGGATGTTACATGATGCCTGTCCACCTATTTAGGGAAGATAGATGAGTCCTGAAGATTTAATTACACTAGGTTTAACCAAGTATAATTATGATAATCATTTCACTTTGGATTTGGAGTGTTGTTTGTTTTTCTTTCTTGTTTTGAGCCAGGATCACACTATGTAGTGCAGGCCAGCCTGAAACTCCTATGGAGCTAAGGAGGACAATAAACTTGTCATCTTCCTTTGACCCCTTGTGCTGGGATCACAGGTGTGTGCCACCACACATGGGTTTCTACTGTGCTGAGGATCCAACTCAGAGCTCCATACATGCTTGGCAGTTACATCAAAACTGACCTATGATCACAGGCGGAATGACCATCTTACAAAGAACTCTACATTCAAAACAAAATGTCCCACAATCCCTGGACACCAAGTGAACTGGCCATGCTGGGAAAGTGTAGGTGTATAAGTCTTGGCAACCTCTTCTGAGATTGTGTCTTTAAACAATATTGACTCTAGTTATTAACAGTGCATATTTATAGAGCATGGCAGCAGCATCTAATTGGAACTCTGTGACCTGAATATATTTCTATTAAATATAATTTTTTTGAGGTAACAAACAACTTATCCCATAGGAACTCATTTTTGCAAAAACATGAGACAATGACATTTATTTACATGCATTTGTGTAGAGGTGAAAATGCCATGATAAAAAGCCACCAGTCTCTTCATAGTGTTTTCTCAGGTGGAGAAGCAGGCAGAAATAAGAGGAGTTTAGTTGGAAGTTTTATGTTTTTTTATTTTATCATTTGAATATTGTAAATGACTCAGTAATATATGTTAAAAGGATTCTCTTTGCTTTAACTTTGTTTAGTCTCTCTCTCTCTTACTCTGTGTGTATGTGTGTATACAAGTGAATTTATGACACATGCATTCCATTGGAGTCCAGTATAGAACAAGGAAACCCTTGAAGCTGGAGTTACAACCATTATAGCCCCTCTTCATGGCTGCTGGGAAATTAATTCAGGTCCAATGAAAGAGCTACAAGCACTCTATGCTGCTGAAACATCTCTCAGCCCCAAGGTAAATGTGTTACATAAAATTAGATGAAGAAGCAGCAGGAGCCACAGCCTGGAGCCTTGAACTGAATAGGAAGAGAAAGCAGCTGAGGGACATTTGTCTCTCTGCTTTCCAAATGTGCTTGCAATGGCACCAGCTGTGTCTCATTGCTGCTGCCATGGTCCCCACCGTGATGGACTGAATCCTCAAAACTATGAGCCAAAATAAACTTATCCTGCCTCAGGAGGATTAACAGAAAATATATTTTTAAGGAATACAAAACATAAGTCTCCTAATTATGTATTGTTAGAGAGAAGGAAGTGCATTTATTAACCTGATTTTATTTCCTCAGCCCACTACAACATTGTTTCTTCTTTCCTTCTTCCTTTATTCCCATGCTTCCTTCTCTTAGTAAGACAGAATGTCCCAAAGGATGCCACCAGGCATATGGAAGGACAGGAGGCTACAAGCATACAAATGCTACACTAAGAAACACTGTTCCCTCTACCAAGTAACACTCTAGGCCACATGGGTCTGGGGATGGACATTAGACTCTGTCACATGAGCCAGATCATGACTCACCAATTCCTACTTACTGAACACATGCTCTGTTGGGCCACTCTATTCAACAGGAGACACCTGAATCTTGCAACACTAAATTAAGCAAATGTAATGCTAAAAGTTTGTATTTCCAGAGCAAGAGAAAAATAAAAGACACACCCATGAACTACTTCCCAGTGTCCTTCAGAATGTAGTGGCAGTAGGTCTGTGCCTTGATTACTGGGTCTTGCTGCAGTCCTTTGCTTGGACATTAACCTATCCTACTGCCTTGTGACTTTCTTGAAGAAAAGACTTACTTTTTTATTTTGAAAACTTATAAATATTTTATTTCTTTTAATGTATATTTTTAATGGATATTTTTTATAACCATGTATGTTTGTGCACCATATGCATGGCTGGTACCTGAAAAGGTCTGAAAAGAGAGTCAGTCAGATCCTAGGGACTGGAGCCACGAACATTTTTCAGCCACCATATGGGCACTGGGAGACACAAACCCAGGACCTCTGGAAGAGCAGCCAGCACTCCTAATGACTGAGGCTTCACTCCAGCCCCCCTTAAAGGGATTGAAATCCAGCAGGTATGTGCTCATCTTTTCAATCACAGGACAGAAAGTGATTTTATACCAACTATGAGTCAAACATTATATGGGCTTCTGAGGTAGGGCAGAAATATTAGAGTTTTCTTTCTGGATAAGAGTTTGATTGAGATAAACTACTCAAGAAATACACTGACTAGGGATGAGAAGGTTGTTTTCTGGACAATGAATCTATTTGCACATCTGAAAGACACAATGTAGTATTGCAAACCACTAGATACATGTGTACTGAGAAAGGGAAGAGCCATGGCACAGGTGCAGGGACCAAAAAATGTGGCAATCCTAGAAGCAAACAGGAAGCCAGTGAGGCTGAGAGACAACAGTGAGAGGTAGGCAAAGGCAGGAGAGAGGCTTTCTCTCCAGGCAGTGGCAGGAAGGTCCTCAGCAACAGAGGAGGTGTATCCTGCTGATAGTCTGAGAAAGCTGGAATACTTAGGCTACCAAATGAGGAATATGGACTGTTAGGAGAGCAAGAGTGGTGCAGAGGCCCCCAGTTAGGACACTGATTCCCAGAAGGGAGAGAGGGGAAAGACAAGAGGTAAATGAGCATAAAAATCCCTGGGATTCCAAGAGAAACCTCATGAGAATTGCTTGGGCGTCTATGGTTGGCCTAATCTGGTTGTCCACCTCTGCTAATCATGCACCTGCCTCCTGACTGCTTGATGTTGGGCGTGTACCTTCACACCCAGTTTAACTGGATTGTTCAGCCAAAGTTAAAAAGCAAAGCCCAAACTAAAGGACCCATGCTTGAATAAATATATCCTAGAGGCTGGGTTTGGCTAGCCTGGATCAAGACCTTGACCCTAGCATAGTATGCAGACCTGCAATATCAGCACCTGGAAGATGGAGGTGTATCACAAGTTCAAGGGTCAGCACTGCCTATGGAGAGAGTTTGTGGCCAGCCCCAGCTACATGAGGTCACATTTAGTTATTATTCTAGTTTGATTCCTATTGCTATGATAAACATCGTGGCCAAAAGATATTTGGGCAGAATGGGTTATTTGGTTTTCTGAACAACTTGATCACACTCTGTCTTTGAGGGACAACAGGACAGAAGCCCAGTCAGAAGCAGAGGTAAAATATGGAGGGAAGCTGCTTACTGGCTGCTCAGCCTGCTTGACTTTACAGCAGGAGACAACTGCCCAGGAGAAGAGCCCACATGGCCTGGGCCCTCCCCCATCAGTTAATCATGAAAATGTCCACAGACATGTCCACAGGCCAATCCTCAGACCAGGTTTCCTCCTTTCATGTGATTCTCTTTTGTGTTGTTGATAAACCCTAAGCCACACAGCTACACAGGAACAGAATTTTAAAACATGTTGTTTTTTGGTCTTATTATCCCAGATAAGATCACATGGTTTGACATTTCAGCTTTACATTTAAAACTCTATACCTTCACAATATACAAATGCCCATAGCCTGTGGTGTTGTTTCTAAAAGATATTTCTTGTAGCCATATTTGTAATAAAAAAATTGAAACAAAAAGATTTGTCAGCAGGACTATTGCTTAACAGAACACATACATGTGTTCCACCTTACAGTACAAATCTACTTAAATAAAATGTGTTATCCAAGACAAAAAGAAAAAAAGAAAAAAAAAAGAAACAAAAAAGTTGTAATGAGCAATCATTTAGGAGTAGGTAGAAAAATACTGCCTGATGGGAGTTATTCTGTGAATTACAGGAATTGACCCCCACCCTACACAGCTGTTGAGCATCTGAGATGTTGGCAGTCAGGGTTGTGATGTGTAACAAATGGAAAATTCACACTGAATTTCCAAGACTTTTTAATTTGAAAGAGTATGAATTCTCCTTAGTGATTTTTCTCTCTATTCCATGTTGAGATGTCAGGACTTAAAATGCATTGAGTTATGAAAAAAAAATCCTTAAAATTAATATACTTATTTTTGAAAGTTTATTTGTGTGTGTGTGTATGTGTGCACGTGTGTTGTTGGTATGCACATGTGTGCTTGTGTGTATGGTAACCTGTACATACACTACACATGCAGTCCAGAAGAGGGAGTTTGGTGTCTCTTCTATTACTCAAACTGTTCCCATGTGGCATGGTCTGATCTCCTCCCAATATGATGCAGAAATCAATCTTTAAAACAAACGTGTAGGAAAGTCTCTTGTCCTTGGCCCAGTTTAATGAAGAGCTGTGGGGCTGGAGAGATGGCTCAGCGGTTAAGAGCACCGTCTGCTCTTCCAGAGGACCCGGGTTCGATTCCCAGCACCCACATGGCAGCTCACAACTGTCTGTAGTTCCAGTTCCAGGCAAACACCAAGGCAAATAATTAAATAAATAAAGAAGTTTAAAAATAAAAATT
This sequence comes from Sigmodon hispidus, assembly GCA_004025045.1. Classification (NCBI taxonomy): domain Eukaryota; kingdom Metazoa; phylum Chordata; class Mammalia; order Rodentia; family Cricetidae; genus Sigmodon; species Sigmodon hispidus. The sequence goes on from PVIH01004197.1 coordinate 76,474, forward strand.
AAATAAATAAATAAATAAAAATTAAAAAAAGCAATTGTAAAATTAAAAAAAAAAATGAAGAGCTGTATGGACACATTCAATACAGGACAGCTGATCAGCACTGACCAAGCTGTGTTGGTGTTTGGCTGTCATAGCTGACTCAAAGAAAGTAAACACACACCTGAGGATAAACACACAAGGTGGAGCATTTGTGAGTCAGAGGCAGGTAGATCTTTATGAGTTTATGGCCAGCCAGGGCTACATATAGTGAGAACCCATTTCCAAATTAAAAAAAAAAAAAAAGTAAAATTTACAAACCACTCGTGTTTTCTCCGTTGTGTTGAAAGCACCAGGCTCCCCTCCCTTGATCCTTTTTTTCTCTGATGCTTTCTGAGCTGGGGCTACAGATGTGTGTGTCCCACTTAGCTTGTTTGGTGTGTGCATGCTGAGATTTTCAGGTCTGAGGATTGCACAGCAATGCTTTGAACTGCTGAATCATCATTTCATAAGCTCTATCTTCTTTTCTTTTAAATATAGGTAGTAGAAAAATTTAAAATGGGGCTGGAGAGATGGCTCACAGGTTAAGAGCACTGACTGTTCTTCCAGAGGTCCTGAGTTCAATTCTCAGCAACCACATGGTGACTCACAACCATCTGTGATGACATCTGGTACCCTCTTCTGAATATCGGATACATAGTAAATAAATCTTTCAAAAAAAAAGTTAAAAGTGTTATTTCTGTTGTGTTATTTCTCATTGTGTTAGCACTGGACATTACCAGTCTAGAAGCAGAAACCAATTACAGGGATGATCCTTGATCATTGGGAGCTAAATGGAAAGACACAGGTATCAGTATAAACTTATACTCTAAGGAAGTTCTGCTGGTTGGTCCAAGTTTTGTTGTTGTTTTTCTTAGGGTTCTGTTACTGTGACAAAACACCATGACCAAAACGGTAGTTGGGGAGGAAAGAGTTTATTTGACTTACATCTCCACACTTCTGTTCATCATTGAAGGCAAGACAGGAACTCAAACAGGACACCACCCAGAGGCTGGAGCTGACGCAGAGGCCATGGAGAGGTACTTCTTACTGGCTTGATCCCATGGCTAGCTCAGCCTGCTTTCTTATAGAATCCAGGACCTGAGCTCAAGGATGGACCCACACACTGTGGGCTGAGCCCTCATTCATTGATCACTAATTGAGAAAATGCCTTGCAGCTGGATGTCATGGAGGCATTTACTCAACTGAGGCTCCTTCCTCTCTGATGAGGATGGCTTGTGTCAAATTGACACACAAAAACAGCCAGTACATTGTTAATTATTTGTTTTGGACAAAGTCTTATGTAACCTGGGCTACCATAGAATTCTCGATGTAGCTAAGGCTGATCTTAGACTTTTAACTTTTCTGAATCTATGTATAGATTATTAGATTTCAAATATATGTCACAATGCTCATCTTTTCTACTGTATTTTATTTTTAATAGTTCAATATAGATTATCAGTCTTTTTAATCTTAAACATTTTTATTATTATATTTATGCGATTGGTGTTTTGCCTGAATGTACAATTGTGTAAGGGAGTCAGATCTTGGAATCACACATAGTTGTTAGCCACCATGTGGATGCTGGGAATTGAACTCAGGTCCTCTGGAAGAGCAGTCAATGCTCTTAACCACTGAGCCATCTCTCCAGCCTCCAGTCTTTTTAATCTTATCTCATTTATGTACTTACTTGTTTTTGTTAATGTATATATAGTTGAGTCTTTGTGTGTATGTCTGTGTGTTTACCTGCTGCACAATCCAGAGACTCATACCCACAGAGGCCAGAAAGAGACATGGGACCCATCAAAGGTAGAGTTTTAGGTAGTTTTTGGGTGCTTAAAAGTGGTGCTGTGTATCAAATTCAGGTCCTCTGGAAATGCACCAAGAAATTTTAACTGTAAAGATACTGCACTATATAATATATTTTTCAATCTAATTTTATTTTTAGTGCTGCAAATCAAAATGAAGGGCCTACACATAAGCTGGACAGTGCCTCTACCTACAACCCTTGGTTTTTCTGAAACAGAGTCTTGCTATATAGATTGACATCATACTAGCAACATACATACTCCCTGCCTAGTGCTGGAATTTCACTCATGTCCTAAAATTGCAGTCATGTGCAATCACACCCAGTTAAAGCATTCACACTTGAAGAAACAATCCCAGGACTCCCAGTAAGGAATATGACTCAGTTAGCAGTATCATTCCAGGTTCTTTGTTTTGATCAAGGTTTCATGATGTGTTCAATGCTGACATTAGATGAAACTGGATGATAACAGGAACACTTGAGATTTTGCTGCAATAATCAAATGATTTCAGGATAAAAAGCTGAACAATGGCAACAAAGGAAATAGATAATCCAGGCTATCATAAAGCAATTAGCTTCCCTCAGGCTGCCCTGCACAGAGTGTCCTGTAACACCTTGACTGGGAAGAAGTAGCTACAAGAGTATGGAATGTCAGGTTTTGAAGTCTTTACCTGAACTTCCAAGATGGTGAGGCTGATGCTCCCTTCCATCACAGCTCAGTTAACACCAGGTCAGGATTCAGCTAGGATCTAGTGGCCAACTTTGGCTTGAGGAAATTGAGGAGTCAGATCCTGGTGAGTTTGAAGCTAGCCTGGCATATATAGAGAATAAATTAGCCTGGTCTAGCTAGAGAGATTGACATAGTAAGACCCTCACTAGAAATAAAGAAAGGAAGGAAGAAAGAGCAAGAAATTGTTCCAGACCAGCAGGTAATGCACATATGTGACCACAATAATGGAGGATGGAGGCAGGAAGATCCAGAGATCAAGGTCATCTTTGCCCACATTAGATGTTCAAGAAAATACTTATTTCATAAGGTTCATCTAATTCTCTCCATCATCTCCACCACCATTAAAAAAAATAACTAAAAACAAAAGAATTTGATGCAGAAATCCACCATTAGAACAACCATATAGCAAACAGTCTCATTGTCCTTGGCCCCTTCATTGAAGAGCTGTATGGACAAGTTCATTGCTCAGCTGATTTGCACTAACTGAGCTGTACTGTAGATGTTTGGTTATGACCAAGCTGATTCAAAGGAAGTAAGCAAACATCTGAGTATAAAATGCAGGTGGAGCTTTTCTGAGTTCAAGGTCAACCTGGTCTACAAAGTAATTTTGAGGCCAACCTGTTCTACATAGTAAACCATCTCAAACAGCAAAACAAAACAAAAACAAAAACAAAATAATGGATGCTACCAATTCAAATTCACTTGTATTGTCCCCCACTGCTTTTGTACTGGACATGGCTGGTCTAGCACCACAAAGCTATATCACAATTCACTCGTAGGGAGGATGGGTGAGTTTTAGTGGCAAAGATGGGGAACAGGAGGTGAAGTGGTATTTTATATATTACGTTTGATATGAGTAGAACCAGATGTGGTGTTGCATGCCTGAAACCCCTGACCTTAGGAGGCAGAGGGAGGAAGAGGCCAAGTTTTTAGGCAACCTGGAGTACACAGCAATTGCAGACCAGCATGGGATGAATAGCAAGACATTATATTAAAAACAAGCCATCAGCCATTCATGATGGTGCACATCTTTAATCCCTCCAGCCTCTGTAGGCAGAGACATTCCTGTAAATGACCATTTCCGTTGAGTCACCTTTGAACTACTTCAAGGTGGCTTTATAGCTTATTCCTATAAATGGTTACAAAGTGATAAATTGTAATTTCTACGTTTTGTTATTTGAAGCTCTTTAGTCTTTTCTTATTTTGTTTGCATGTTTTATTCATTCATTTATTTGAGGGCCTCACTATGGCTGGTCTGAAAGTTATTATGTAGACCAGGCTAGCCTCAAATCCGCAGAGGGCCATCTGCCTCTGGGTTTTCCTGGCTCCAGTCCCCTTTGCTGTGCTCAGAGGTATGCACCACAATGCAGGGCTGCAACAATTCCTTACTCTTTCTTTCTTCTTCCCTTCCGCCCCTCCTGCCTCCCTCCCTTCTTTATTTTTAGATAAGGTCTTACTACATTAATTTCTCTAGCTAGGCCATAATAACTTATTTTTTATACAGATGAAGCTAGCGTTAAACTCAAAAGGATCTGCCTCCTCCTGCCTTTCCAGTGCTCCTTAATTGCCTCATGCCAAAGTTCACCACCGGATCCTAGCTGAACACTCCTGACCTGGTGCTGACTAAACTGTGGTGGAAGGAAGGCTCAGTGATGAGAGTGAGGGGTTCAAGTCCTGTTTGCTCCAGGCCTCAATGTTGTTCTCTGCAGTTTCCTCTGTTCCTTCTAACAATGACATCATCTGTCCTTCTCAGGCTAAAGGTTCCTGTTAGTTCAGGTCAAGACTCTGATATCTGATATTTCATACTGTTTCCAGTCAAGGTATCTATCATAAGAACACTCAGGACCCACAGTACAGCTCTCATCAAGAGTTCTTTCCCTGCCTACTTCTACATAATTGCACACTGGAATTCCCCTTCCTTTTTTTTTTCTTGTTTAAAACACCTCATTTATTTATTTATTATAGGCCGATATGTAGTGTAAGGTGAAGCAAATGTATATGTATATTTTTTGCATTACCTATATTGTTACAAGGAATATCCTTTAAATCAAAATTCCTTGGACATTTATATGGTGTGAAAGTATAGAATTCTAAATCTAAAATTGATGTGACCAAGAGTGTGCTCTTATTTAGGGTACTAAATCACTAAGCAATAGCATATTTTAAGAATTATATTAGTGTGAGTACAAACTAGAGTTATCTGGGAAGAGGAAACCTGGTCTGAGGATTGGCCTGTGGACATGTCTGTGGACATTTTCATGATTAACTGATGGGGGAGGGCCCAGGCCATGTGGGCTCTTCTCCTGGGCAGTTGTCTCCTGCTGTAAAGTCAAGCAGGCTGAGCAGCCAGTAAGCAGCTTCCCTCCATATTTTACCTCTGCTTCTGACTGGGCTTCTGTCCTGTTGTCCCTCAAAGACAGAGTGTGATCAAGTTGTTCAGAAAACCAAATAACCCATTCTGCCCAAATTTCTTTTGGCCATGGTGTTTATCACAGCAATAGGAATCAAAAAGTGCAGCCTCATACAGCTGAGGCTGGCTACAAACTCTCTGCATAGGCAATGCTGACCCTTGAACTTGTGATACCTCCTCAAATTTAGTGGTGCAGGTGTGCTAACTACTATGCTGGGATAAGAATCTTGATCCAGTGGAATTGAAATGAAGACCCCGACATTAATCCACACACCTACGAACACTTGATTTTTGACAAAGAGGCCTACAATATTCAATGGAAAAAGATAGTATCTTCAACAAATGGTGTTTGCATAACTGGATGGTAGTGGATAGAAAAATACAAATAGAACCAAACCTATCACCCTACACAAAACTCAAATCCAAGTGGATCAAAGACCTCAACATAAACCCAGCCACACTTAACTTGATAGAAAAGAAAGTGGGAAATATCCTCCAATGCATTGGCACAGATGACCGCTACCTAAATATAGCAGCAGTAGCACAAACACAAAGAACAACAGTCAGTAAGTGGGACCACCTGAAACTAAGAGGCTTCTGTAAGGCTCAGGACACAGTTAAAAGATAAAATAGCCTACAAAATGGGAAAAGATTTTTTACCCACCCTACAACTGACAGAGGATTGATCTCTAAAATATATAGAGAACTCAAGAAACTAGAGCCCAAAACTCTAAATAACACAATTAAAAATGGGGTTCAGAACTAAAAGGGAAATTCTCAGCAGAAGAGTTACAAATGGCTGAAAGGCACTTGAAAAGTACTCAACATCTTTAACCATCCGAGAAATGCAAATCAAAACAACTTTGAGATACCACCTTATACCTGTCAGAATGGCTAAGAAAAAAGACACAGATGACAGCCTATGCTAGAGAGGATGCTGAGCAAGGGGAACACTCCTCCATTGTTGGTGGGAGTATAAACTTGTTCAGCTACTCTGGAATGCAGTATGGCTGTTTCACAGAAAACTGGGAATCACTCTCCCCAAGGATCCAGCAATACCACTTTTAGGCATACACCCTAAAGATGCACATTCTCACCACAAAGGCATTAGCTCAACTATGTTCATAGCAGCATTATTGGTAATAGCAAGAACCTGGAAACAACCTAGATGCCCCTCAGCTGAAGAATGGATTAACAAACTGTGGTACATCTACACAATGGAGTACTACTCAGCAGTAAGAAAAAATGATATCCTAAAATTCACAGGCAAATGGATGGATTTGAAGAATATCCTCCTGGGCGAGTTATCACAAACCCAGAAAGATAAGCAGGGGATGTACTCACTCATTAGTGGAATTAAAAAAAAAAAGAGAGAGAGAGATATCATTGTATACAGGAGCTCAAGGCCAGAACATAGTTATAGGAGACAGTGCTTCACTCCTCCATTGATGGCCTCTGGCAAAGGTGTGGTTGAAGAGGGTCTCATTTGTTTAAGACATTGGCTACAGGGTGTTTAATTATGCCTCAATAGATAAATGAAAAGCATGAAAGGGCTTTTTAGTAAATAAGGAGATCATAAGAGTGGGTATGAAACTGAAAGGACTGATAACTAAGTTTGATGAGGTGTATGATGTAAAATCACCAAATAACAAAAGGAAAAAAATAGGTAACTAATTCCTTTTATCATACTGTAAAGACCTGATAAGACAATTGGTTAGTCTATTCTGATCAAGAGGCCTCAGTTCAGAGAAATTATTTATTGCATATCAGAAAAATTGTGTCATATTAGTTGATATAAAATATCATTCTCTAAGTGTATTTTTATTGTTCATAATTCTTAACATTTTGTACTAATATTTGCAAATGATGTCAACTGAAAAATAAAAAATGTGAAAAGAAAACAAAAAACAAAAACAAACAAACAAAAAAATCTTGATCCAGGCTGAGTTAGACCTTTAGCCTCTAGGATATTTTTATTCAAGCATGGGTCCTTTAGTTTGGGTTTTGCTTTTTAACTTTGGCTGAAGAATCCAGTTAAACTGGGTGTGAAGATACACGCCCAACATCAAGCAGTCAGGAGGCAGGTACATGATTAGCAGAGGTGGACAACCAGATTAAGCTAACCATAGAAGCCCAAGCAAGTCTCATGAGGTTTCTCTTGGAATCCCAGGGATTTTTATGCTCATTTAACTCTTGTCTTTCCTCTCTCTCCCTTCTGGGAATCAGTGTCCTAACTGGGGGCCTCTGTACCACTCTTGCTCTCCTAACAGTCCATAGTCCTCACGTGGTAGCCTAAGTATTCCAGCTTTCTCAGATTATCAGCAGGATACACCTGCTCTGCTGCTGGGGGCCTTTCTGCCACTGCCTGGAGGGCCAGCCTCTCTCCTGCCTTTGCCTACCTCTCACTGTTCTCTCTCAGCCTCACTGGCTTCCTGTCTGCTTCTAGGATCACAGCTCTCTCCTGGTCCCTGCACCTGTGCCATGGCTCTTCCCTTTCTCAGTACACTTCTATCTAGTGGTTTGCAGTACTACATTGTGTCTTTCAGATCTGCAAATAGATTCGTTGTCCAGAAAACAACCTTCTCATCCCTAGTCAGTGCATTTCTTGAGTAGTTTATCTCAATCAAACTCTTATCCAGAAAGAAAACTCTAGTATCTCTGCCCTACCTCAGGAGCCCATATAATGCTTGACTCATAGTTGGTATAAAATCACTGTCTGTCCTGTGATTGAAAAGATGAGCACGGGGCTGGAGAGATGGCTCAGCAGTTAAGAGCACCGTCTGCTCTTCCAGAGGACCCAGGTTCGATTCCCAGCACCCACATGGCAGCTAACAACTGTCTGTAGTTCCAGTTCCAGGCAAACACCAAGGCAAATAAATAAATAAATAATAAATAAATAAAGTTTAAAAAAAAAAAGAAAAAATGAGCACATACCTGCTGGATTTCAATCCTGTTAAGAGGGGCTGGAGTGAAGCCCCAGTCATTAGGAGTGCTGGCTGCTCTTCAGAGGACCTGGGTTTGAGTCTCCTAGCGCCCACACAGTGGTTTAAAAGTGCCTGTGGCTCCAGTCTCCAAGGATCTAACTGACTCTTTTCTGGCCTCCTCAGGCACTAGGCATGATGTAGTTCACAGACAATCATAGATAAGCAAAATGTCTACACACATGCAAAGAAAATTTTTAAAAAGTTTTCAAAAAATGCTTCATGAGATTTTTCCTTCAAGAAAGTCACAAGGCAGTAGGATAGGTCAATGTCCAAGCAAAGGATTGCAGCAAGACCCAGTGATCAAGGCACAGACCCTCTGCCACTATATTCTGAAGGACACTGGAAAGTAGTTCATGGGTGTGTCTTTTATTTTTCTCTCGCTCCGGAAAACAAATTTTTAGCATTACATTTGCTTAACTTAGTGTTGCAAGATTCAGGTGTCTCCTGTTGAACAGAGTGGCCCAATGGAGCAGGTGTTCTATAAGTAGGAATTGGTGAGTCATGATCTGGCTCATGTGACAGAGTCTAATGTCCATCCCCAGACTCATGTGGCCTAGAGTGTTACTTGGTAGAGGGAACAGTGTTTCTTAGTGTAGCATTTGTATGCTTGTAGCCTCCTGTCCTTCCATATGCCTGGTGGCATCCTTTGGGACATTCTGTCTTACTAAGAGAAGGAAGCATGGGAATAAAGGAAGAAGGAAAGAAGAAACAATGTTGTAGTGGGCTGAGGAAATAAAATCAGGTTAATAAATGCACTTCCTTCTCTCTAACAATACATAATTAGGAGACTTATGTTTTGTATTCCTTAAAAATATATTTTCTGTTAATCCTCCTGAGGCAGGATAAGTTTATTTTGGCTCATAGTTTTGAGGATTCAGTCCATCACGGTGGGGACCATGGCAGCAGCAATGAGACACAGCTGGTGCCATTGCAAGCACATTTGGGAAGCAGAGAGACAAATGTCCCTCAGCTGCTTTCTCTTCCTATTCAGTTCAAGGCTCCAGGCTGTGGCTCCTGCTGCTTCTTCATCTAATTTTATGTAACACATTTACCTTGGGGCTGAGAGATGTTTCAGCAGCATAGAGTGCTTGTGGCTCTTGCATTGGACCTGAATTAATTTCCCAGCAGCCATGAAGAGGGGCTATAATGGTTGTAACTCCAGCTTCAAGGGTTTCCTTGTTCTATTCTGGACTCCAATGGAATGCAAGTGTCATAAATTCACAAGTATACACACATACACATACACACAAACAGAGTAAGAGAGAGATTAAACAAAGTTAAAGCAAACAATCCTTTTAACATATATTAATGAGTCATTTACGATTCTCAAAAGATAAAATATGAAATACCTTATATTTTGTATCTCCACCTGAGAAAACACTATGAAGAGTCTGTTAGCTTTTTATGATGACATTTCCACCTCTATACAAATGCATGTAAATCTGTGTCATTGTCTCATGTATTTGTCAAAATGGATTCCTATGTAATAGGTTGATTTTCCTTAAAAATTGTATTTCTTGGAAATATTTTCAGATCACAGAGTTCCAATATAATGCCATCCTCTATAAATATGCATTGTTAATACAGAGCCAATATTGTTAAATGCCACAACCTTAGATTTGTTTGGCAAGACTTACATACATTTTATATAGCGCTCTGGTCATGGGCAATTCCCTGTTGCTCATGGACTGTGGGGCATCTTGTTTTGAGTGTAGAATTTGTTGTAAGATTGCCATCCCACCTGTGCTTGTAGGGCAGTTTTGATGTAACTGCCAAGCATGTATGGACCTCTTGGTTGGATCCTCAGCACAGCAGAAACCCATGTGTGGTGGCACACACCTGTGATCCCAGCACAAGGGGTCAAAGGAAGATGACAAGTTTATTGTCCTCCTTAGCTCCATAGGAGTTTCAGGCTGGCCTGCACTGCATAGAGTGATCCTGGCTCAAAACAAGAAAGAAAAACAAACATCAACACTCCAAATCCAAACTGAAATTGTTATCCTAACTCCATTTGGTTAAACCTATTAAATCTCCCAGATTTATCTATCTTCCCCAAATAGTTGAAGAATCAGCATATTACATTCATTCAGATGGGCATGGTTCCAGAAGTTTTAGGCCCAAACAGACCAGTGGCATTGTCCTCAGTATCTTGAAGAAGTCCATGCATGGTTTGTTTAATTATTTATTTTGGGGGGAGATACGGAAGCCCTGCAAAGCTACAATACCTTCTGGAAACACCTTGCTTTGAACAATGTAGCACCTATTTTGCAGAACAGAAAATGGTCACATTCAGTTTCCTGTCTTGCACAACTACTCATCCCTGGAATCCTGCACAGTACAGCTAGTTCATCTGAAAGGAACACCAGGGCATGGAGAAGCTCAGCTTTGGAAGCTGGCAGCCTCTCTTCCTGCACTTCGCCAAGCAGATACTCTAGTCCAGCTACTTCCTTTAGACTGCTCCACTATTAACATGGGCTGCAAATACACATTTATTAGGATGATGTTAGTTGAATGCCATATCGGTGAGTATAGTCAGCTTTCACTCCTTCCTCTGCACCAGGACCCTCCCTGGGCTCTATCTGAACTCTGTTCTTCTTTCTGCCTTTCAGTTTACTCATCTGCAAGCTCAGACATTTGGTTCAGACATTAAATTCTCTTTATTCAGAAACCATAGTAAAGTCAGTATGATTTTTAGGCCTGGAATCTGAAGTCAAGTGAAGACCTTTGTTGAGACTGTAGAGACATCCCAACAGACATTTGCTTCTCTTGTTTCTTGTTGCTGCTCTTTCTTTTCTTTTAGTTGTTACATTTGGCTTTGGAGATAAGGTCTCACTAATAGACTAGGCTGGTCTTGAACTCACCAAAACAATCTGGCTCTGCTTCCTAAGTGTCATTTTAATTATTTTCTTAAGGTCTCCTTAAGTGAATGAATAGATACTATCTGGCAAAAGATTGTGGAACTAGAAGGACTCAGTTTCCAACAAAACACTTGAAGGTGTGGCCAGGAGATAAGGATGCAGTTACAAAGGAGACTGGTCTTTATCCTGGAGCAGCTCTGGGAGTCCAGCAGCAGAGGGTTAGGAGAGAGATTGTCCCAAGAAGCAGAAGCTCTCCATCCTGTCTGGTAAGTAGTCTTCTGCAGACTCATGCTGGAGAAAAGCAATCAGGATTTCTGTACTCTGTGGAATCACATATGTGATGATGTGGAATTGTATGTGGGGCGTTAGGGAAGGGGAGGGTCTATAGATATTAGCATCCAAAAGTGTTCTTTAGATTCTTGGAAGGTGGAATAGAATAATGGACTTTCATGAATGAGTTATTTAAATAATTTCAAGCTAAGTTAACACGAGAAATAGCAAGAAACCTGTAGAAAATAGTTTGATATTTCGAGATTAAGCCATATATATTTAGGTCAGTGTCTGTAAGTAATATGTAATATTATATATAACATGGAAACAGGACCAGCGAGGTGAGGGCATAGATATATTTTGCAGCCTTGTTCCTTGACTTTTGTAGTTTACAAAGAAAAGTATTTGTATGAAAGAATTTGTTTGGTGGAAATAGAGAGCCTCACAAGAGCTGCTGGGAATTGAGGTTCTTTAGATTTGGAAGTTTGGCAAGGCCAGAATTAGAACAGTTTTGCTTTAGTTAGAGTGTTGGAAAGGTGTCCATTGTTGGTCGGTGAGCAGCTTTTAGAATTTGGTGTCTATTTTTTAATGACTGGGGAGTCATTGAATTTTTGAAATATTGGAGGAGATATTTAGAGAAAATCCTCGTAAGATTTTATAATGTATACATTTATGTTGAGGATCCTCCCTGAGACTGCAGATCATCTTTCTAAGTGTCTGTCTGCCTACCTTGCTACTTGCCCTCACATCCAGATGTTGTGAGGTGTTTGTACATTCACTCTCAATGCCCCATCCTGTAAGTCTATCTCACATTTAACCTGTGAACTATTAAAAAGAAGTCACATTAGAAAATGTAAGAAGGGGGCTGGAGAGATGGCTCAGAGGTTAAAAGCTCTGGATATTCTTCCAGAGAACCTGAGTTCAATTCCCAGCAACCTCATGGTGGCTCACAACCATCTATAATGAAATCTGGTGCCCTCTTCTGGCCTGCAAGCAGAATACTGTATACATAATAAATAAATCTTAAAGAAAAGATGATTTTAAAAAGAGAAAAGAAAATGTAAGAAATACATCATACTGAGTACTTCTTCAATTTTTACAGTACAGTTTGCATCTCACTGGCCTAGACCTCTTGTCAGTTCTCCACTGCATTCTGGGATAACAAGCATTAAACTCTCAGGCCTGGTTTATTGTATTGTAATGCCTATTGTATTCCAGGCTTCCCTCACAATTGAAGCTTTGGTGAGTATGACCTTGAACTTCAGAGCTTCCCTTTTCTGAGCACTGTGATTACAAGACCAGATTATCTGATGAGGAAAATCAAACTCTGGGTTTCCTGCTTGCTATATGCAAGTTGTCTACCAGCAAAACTGTTTCCCCAGCTTCTATACTATTTATTCATTTTATCATTAAAAAAAAAAAACAAACAAACACCAAAACTCGCAGCATTTTGGCAAACACATGTAATCCTAACACTGGCCATTGCAGCCCTTTGGATGACAGAGGCAGTAGGAGGGGTCATGGCCATCTTTCTGCAGGGTAAGTTAGAGGCTAGCTTGCCTGCCTGCCTGCCTAAGATTGTGAATGAAAAAAATTCAAACTCCAAACCTGTTTATCATGATATTCTTCTTTCCTCTTTCCACGTGTGTGTGTGTGTGTGTGTGTGTGTGTGGCTGTAGGACATCAGTTCGTCCTGACTAAAACTCCACAACAGAAACAATTATTTTAACTTTCTTTTTGGTTACTATTTATTTATTTATTCATTTATTTTAGAGACATGCTCTCACTCTATAGTTCTGGTTGGGTCTGGAACTGGCTATGTAGACTAGGCTGGCCTGGAACTCTCTGGGATCTGTGTTGTATTAAAAAACAAACAAAAACAGCAGAGGCCGTCACCGTGGAGTGGGAGACAAAGATGCCATGCAGACAGCGCTCATGAGATGGGGAATGTTTTATTTGGGGAAGGGAGAGGGAAAGAGAGAAAACAGGTTCAAAATGGGAGAGAAAAAGAAAAAGGAGGAGGAAGGCATAAGGAGGGGGAGAATTTGTCTTTAATAAGGGGACATAATGCCTGCACATAGACTGCGTGCTCATAGACTCTGACTTGGGGCTGTCCACATATTTGCCTGAGTACTGGCAATACATGCTGCGTGGCTATAGGACTCTGGAGGCAGCTAGAGAAGCTGGGGTTATACGCCTGTGATTCCAGGCCAAATGTGGACTTTGACAGCCCCAGAGTCTGTGTTCACAAAACACAGAGGAAGAACTGGGGTGTTGAGTCATGCCTGTAATCCTGGCATTCTGAGGAGGGGGTCTGTAAGTGAAAGGCCAATCTGAGATAGGGCAAGCGCCAGGCCAGCCTGGGCTGCCATAAGATGAAACAAAAAACTAAATAAATTAAAAAACCAGCCAACCACAGTGGTAAGTCACAAGGCAGGGCTACAGCAAGGCAGGGAGACTTGTGGTCATAAAATGCTGCATTTATTGCCTTCCCAGCCTCAGAGTGGGTGAAGCTGGCTGAAGCCAACCCAGGCAGCATTTTAGGTTTTATCTAAAAGTTAGACTGTTAGAAGCTGAGCTTATAGCTAATGCCTATTCAGAGATACCTAAGATACCTTAAGATAACTTTGGCTCTGACCTTTTATCCCTCCACCATCAGGATGGTATTCTACTCAGTCAAGGTCCAAATACTCTTAGGGATCTTGAGCCCATGTCCAGCTACTTAGACATCTGCTGCATAGAAAGGTTCAGTTCATAGACCCCTCGATCCGCCTTCCTGCTACTGCCCTATTTTTTCTCCTTACATCTATTTTCACTGATGTCTCCAACATGGGAAGGTTGCTGGCCTTACAGCTGCAAAGTCCTCTGGACCAACCTTAGCCTTGACCTTTGCAGGTCTGACTTGAGATCATCACCAGTGCCTTTGCATTTGTTTGACCTTGACTTTCAGGTCTTTTTGATCTTTGTGTACTTCTTGCTCCTTGTGCTGATTCTACCTGTGTGGGGGCACCTCTTCTCTGCTTCTGAGGGAAGGCCAGAGGCACCAGGGCCTTGCCTCAGCACACAAAAAGCCTCAAAAAGCTGTTTCTCATGAGCACAGGCATTCCCCAAAATTCCTAGTTAAGGTTCCCGCCTTGCAACAAAAGGTAATGTGATCAATGAAACCAAAGCACTGGTGAGTTCAGAAGGCAGAGCAAGCTGAGATGTTTTCATTGATCATGTTGCCTGTTATCTCTTCCACAATGAATTTCTGCAACAGACACTAAGGCAGTGGTGAGCTACCTTTTTAATGCTGTGACACTTAAATACAGTTTCTCAGGTTGTTGTGACCCTCAATCATAAAATTGTTTCATTGCTACTTCATAGCTATAATGTTGTTACTGTTATGAACTGTAGTGTAAATATCTGATATGCAGGACATCTGATATGCAGCTCCTATGAAAAGGCCATTTGACCCCCGAAGAGTTGCAAGTCACAGGCTGAGAATACGTGTACTATGGTGTCATAGCTTGTCAACCTAGCCTTCACAGTAGTCATCATAGGGCACCAAGCAATGGCACCCACAATCCAGCAATGCTTCTATAGCTCCTTGTGAAAAGAACAGTCCTCACAAAGTGATTCCTGAGCTCTGTCCCTGACCTCCCCGCCATTCTTTTCAATGATGTCCCTCCCTGTGCTTGTTTCCTGCCAGAGGCCCTCTCCTGCATCTGGACCTCTGCCCTCTCTTTCTTCTCCTGTGACATGACTCTCTGGTTGGCTAAGTCTCTTCAGCTTTGCTCAAGTCCCATCTTCTCTGTGAAAGCATTAGAAATCCATTTAGGCCTGACAAAAATCAACTAAAAGCTGCACCCAAACCCTCCATCCGGCCACTAAAGCCGCTGCAGCTTGCTGTATGCTTTCTGTGTCTTTCCCTGCTTCGTTTACTCATTTGTCCAAGAGCAGGATGGCTAAGGCTGCTGTCTGTCCACAACCACACCTCCTGCAGGCCTGCAGGTAAACTCTAACCTCTCTGAGCTATCTGGTAAATTATATCTTTTTAAATGTTTTTCTTAACATATTACTCTTCTATATTACTACAACTTCAGAAGACAAGGGTCATTGATTCACTGACATATACAAAATTTATATAATTATATCTAATATATTATAGTTATATAATAAATGTGAGATCAGTAAGAATTTAGTATTCTAGTAGTGCTTGCTATAGTAAACATAAATAGCTTGTAGTTTTATCTATCTGATTTCATAATTTTTTTAAATTATGTAGTATGAGTGTGACTGTATGGATATGTGAATGCAGAGGCCTGCTCAGCTTTCTAATTCTCTGGAGCTGGAGTGAAGGGTGGTTGTGACCCACCTGAGGTTGGTGCTGGGAGCAGACCTGGGTCCTCTGTGAGAGTGGTAGACCCACTTTACTGTGAGCCTTCTCTCCACTTCCACTGTTAACATCTTAATGTGAGCTGTACGTGAAGGGACATGGCTGGCTTATCCACTCAGCAGGGTTGGCAGAGGACTATGGGACATAAGTAGTCCATTTGGAGGGGATTTCAAGAGTCTGGTTATGGAGAGAGGCCCAAAATAGAGAGGTGGGCTTGAAGACTCAGTGAATGCTAGCAGGGCAGGGGGATCAATGACTGAACAGAAAGTGAATTCAAGTAGTCCAACTATTTCAGAGAGGGCAGTTAAGGAGTGGTCAGACAGTGTGTTATCCCATTTTCCCACAAATGAAACTCTTTTGTGAGAAACTGGGAATTCTGGTCTCATACCTGAGTCCTTTCATCATACAGCACTCCCATACAAGTGATGAGCAACCTTCAAAGGATGCCAAAGTCAACCTTAAAATGTAGTGACTCAAGAAGATGACAAAGCTCAAGTTAACAAAGTTAAAAAGGTTAACAAAGGAAAATCCCATTATTCCTGAGATGTCAAGTGCTCGGCCTGCCTGACACCTGAGTTTGATCCTGAAATCTTCCTAAAGATGAAGGAGAAACAGCTTCTGATGGTTGTTTTCTCCCCTCATATGAGTTCTTAGGCATGCTCACATTCACAGGCAATAAATAGTAAGTAGTTAGTTTATTACAAGAGCAATCAATACAATAATAGGGTAGTCCACTGGGCTACATCCTTTGTGAACACTGGGGCAAGTGGCTGGTCTTGTGGGAGTCTCTAGGCTAATGTTGGGAAATTCAATCCTATGAATTTGTGGTTATTTAGTGCCTCAGCTTTCATCTTCATTCTTTCCTCACTTATGATACCCTCTGACCCTCACTGATCTTCCTGAGCTCTTAGTCTCTCCCGTTACTTCATCTAGTTTTCCTTCTTTATACTTTTCATCTTTTATAGCCCAGGCTACCTCAGAATTGCCAGCCCTTCTGCCTCAGCCTCACCAATGTTGGGATTACAGAACTACATGCCACCAAACTTGGCTCAAATGCTGCTTTTTCGTTTATTGATGCTTTATAGCCTGGTCTAGCTTTATACTTACTATGTAGACCAGGCTGTCCTTAAACTCATGGCAACCCTCCTGCCTCAGCCTTATGAGTGCTGGAGTCACAGATAGGCCACCACACCTGATGTTCACATGTCAATTTTTAAGAGATTGTCCCCTGTCCTCATATCCTGCCAACTCTGAATGAGGGAGTCATCTCTCCTTATACCCTTAAATTTTCATTTGTTCATTTCTTCTATCCACACTTAAGTAGCCTCAAATAAATATATAATCTATAGTTGGGTACCATCCAGCACTGTGGTCATGTTTAATAGCTTAATACTTAAAATCAAATTAGATGGAAAAGTCAAGTATATTCAACTGGAGGCTGGAGAGATGGCCCAGCAGTTAAGAGCATGTACTGCTCCTGTCCAGAATGTGTGTTCAGTTCCCAGCATCCGTATTAGGTAATTCAGAAGTGCTGTAACGCCAGTTCTTGGGGATTTGCTGTCTCTGGGCTCATTAGTCATCTGTCCTCCAGTGCACAGAGCCATACACAGACATACGTAATTTAAGATATAAGAAAATTGAATTTTTAAAAAATTTTCTCCATTCACTGGATGTGGTGGCAAACACTTGAGAGCCAAGGGCAACAGATCTCTGAGTATGAGGGCAGCTTGGTCTACAAAGTGAGTTCCAGGACTTTACATAGAGACCCTGTTTCAAAAACATTTTTTCACTCATTTGTACTAGCCATATTTCCAGTTCTAAATCAGATCCTGGTGGCTACAATACTGCCCAGAACTCATACATAATGACACCATCATCAGAGAAGGTTCTATTGATGACTGGACATCCTGGCACACACCTGTTATCTCAGCATTCTAGAGGTGAGGCAGGATGATTGTCTTGAGTTTTAACTGCAACTTTTAGTGAGTTTCAGGCAAATACATAATGCGTGTATGCATCCATGTGCACACACAGAGAGAGAGCGAGACAAACAGAGACAAGGAGAGATGGAAAGATGGAGAGACAGGAGAGTGAAGAGAGGAAATCCTCTCTCAAAAAGGAACGGGTGTTGTAGAGTATTTCAGTATTCCTCAGTCGGGACTTTCTACTCTTGGGAGCTTCTTTTCACTTTTCTTTAATAAATTTGCGTAATCTCTGCTAAAACACGGAAAAACAACAATAAATGTTCTACTTAGTGGCAATGGACAGGAAAGAAGAGATGCAAAGACCTGGCCATCACACCCACACTGATGGCTGTTCAGGAACACAACACATGGTAGCATGAGCAACTGAGATCTGTGAAGGGCTGGTGGCTGCTTTAGACTGCAGATGATCCAGGGGAAATGCCCCAGACCTGTAAGCAGGGATCAGAAAGAAAGGAGAAAAGGGGGAAATTGCGGAGTTAAGGAAGAAGAGCCCAGACAGACCTTAGGGATGAACTGGAAAGAAAGCCCATGGGACTGTGGGACAAGGGTCAGCAAAGGAAATCTGAGCCCTAGGCAGGGATTTTGCAAAAACACTGGGTAAGTAATTGAGTTCCCTGCTCCTGGAGACAGCTGAGGTAGGGTTGTCAGTGAGACATGACATGGTCTGATTACACATTCACCATCTGTCTCATTGTTGGTGAATTCATTAGTTACTTGATCACTTACCATGTAAGTTACTTGCACAATTCTGGATATTTCACATCTCTATTGTGCTGAATCATCCTCTTCCATTCTTAGTTTATTAATGCATTGAAATAAGAATCTTTTCAAAAATGTTTCTTATTGACATTGGTATTTGGTCTGGTCTTAGGTCATAGTAAAATTAGTATTAAAACATTTTGCCTTTCAAATGAATATGGCATGTTTTAATTTCACATGAACAACACGTATTCTGTTTTTTGACAGTACAAAATTCAACCCTTGAGCCCATGAGCTTTCTCAGCAGGTAAAGATGCTTGCCACCAACCCTGAGTTCAAAACTCAGGACTTGTTTTACAGAAGGAGAGAACATACTTCACATAGTTGCCCCTGACCACATGTGTGCCCTGGTGTGTTCATGGCCTGACAGAAAAACTATTTAATTATATTTTTTAATTATAAAAATGCTGCTCCTATTCCAAAGGAATTAAAAAATTATTGTTATCCAATTCTAAGTGAATAAAGTTTGACATAATGTAGGTTATTTAATCATGACTAACATGTTCCACCATGGAAGAGGCTATGTAAGTGTTTATAGTCCCAAAACAAAAGAACCTCTTAAATCAATGCACTTATCCAATGGTCCTGGTGGGAACCTCAGGCAGATGCGACACAGCAGAACACAGACGTCTCTTATATCAATTTCTATAATGCCTAACTATAGTGCAAATGGAAGCTGGCTGTGTAAAAATGTAGCAATACATTCATTCCACAGGTTGTTCCTGATTGTCTCATAGAAGTCGGCTGAGGGGCAGAGGTTCGCAGTAAATGGCCACCGAGAGAACCAGGGAGAATTTATATGTATTTAAGGCTCTTGAACTTCAACTTTCCATCCCTTCACAGTCTCCCTACTGGATCTCACAGAGAACTACAGTTCAAACTTTAGTAACTGAGATGGACTCAATTGTTCTCAATCATGTAAAGGCAGAAATTAAAAGGACTTCAAGCCACCAGCAGGTGCTTACTCCATGCTAGATCTCCCTAGTTATTCAGTTGAATTCCAGAATCTGGACGTTTGCTTTGGGAACCTGGAAAGCTATTGACTAACTATTGCTATCTGTTCCCTTCATTTTATGAGGGAGTAGGCTGTAGGACACCCTGTGACAGTGAGCTTGTGTCAAGAAGGTAGCCAGCTGTGTGAGACAGTGAATGCCCAAGTACATGACCCTTCCTCCATAGAACTCTAAAGGGACAGAATTGCTGCTATCATATTCTACCAACTATTTTTATTTGTCAAAATAGTTGTGTCTCATGGTTTATATGTTCTAAATTTGTCTTATAATAAAGTGATAATATTTAAAATTTCCATTAAGTAATTCTCAGTGTTTAACCACTGATTAGCAACATTAGTTTTCTGAGTTCTTCTAAGTTCAGGGGCTGGTAGTGTCATATTGTGGGCCCCAGGCCTGAGCTCATGGAGGCCTCCTGGAAACTATTTCTATCTTTAAGACTGGTAACAGAGCACACTTTCCTCTTTGAGAGGAAGTCACGGAATCTTCTGACGAGAAGTGAAGTTAATGGAGTACTAGGCGGGCTTACTCATGTTTTTATGGCTTACCAATTAAGAAATAAACATTGAAATCCAGATGTTGGAATCTGAAGAAACATAACATGCACAGCAATGGGCTTAAAAGTAGCTGCCTTGGGGGTTCCATGAGGATTTGCTGCCCGTGAGTAAGCAGCCCGTCGTCACCACTCCTGACAGGATCACTAAAAAGCTAAACAAACATAGTTGTTACTTTATGTAGGAGGAAATCTAGGCATAGAGGGACTCTGTGATTGGAAGGTTTGGATCTGTACCTCTATTATCTCTAGACATCCCCCCCAGGATGATGTGGTTTTAGACACCTTATATAGCAACATTCTGCCAGGCAATCTTGCTAGTGACTAAGGTGATTAAGATTCAGGGACTAATCACTGAGGCTCTGAGCAGAAACAGCTCTGTGTCAACTGGGAGGCAAGTGTATCTTTGCCATTAGAAGGCTGGTCTCTGTTTAGAGGTCTACCAAGAAAACACACTCTTTTCTCTGCCTTCAATTTTCTCTGCTGCCTTATTTATGTGAGATTGCTGGTTGTATGTGAAGAAGGAACGAGAAAAGGAGACATTGTTTAGAAGGACAGTGGTCCCTAACACAGGTCCTCTGTGATTGGCAGTCAGAATGGAGACCTGTTCTGAAGTGTGCTGAGTGCCACAGCCAACCACAGTGTCGTTCTCATTGTCCTTCAGGTCACGTTCATGATGCATCCTCAAGTCTTCATTTCAGGCCTCATCCTGCTTCTCCCAGGTGAGTGAAAAGATGAGCTGGGGGATGCTGACGAGGCTAGAGCTGGCAGAGGAGATGATGACCCTTGGGCTCTTTTGATTATGGGTTGTGTAATAAACAGAAAGCCAGGATAAATTGTAGCTCTACAGAAAATTTTTTAATGTGTATAACTTTAAAAACTTATGGGTACGTATTTATGATCCCCAAGAACATGTGAGGTAAGAGGTCAGAACACATGCATTCATGTGAATGACAAGTAAGGTAAGTGCATGTGCATGTATATGTTAGCCAATGGTTAATAAAAATAAAAATCAGTGCTTTCTATGTTGGATGGCTAAGCAAATTTAGCCTTCATTTCATTTCCTGCGCACTTTGCTTGTTTAAACTATTTTCAATTATTTATCTTTTAAAATTTTTAATTCAAAGTGTTCTATGAAAGGGAGAAAAGAAGAAACACCAAAATTGTGTTTGAGACAAGGTCTAAGTTAGTGCGGGCTGGCCCACAACTCCATAGCTGGCTAAGGATCATCTCAAATTTTTGATTCTCCTGCCTATAGATCTGAGATTCTCTTAAGAGCTGAGATCACTAGAGAGAAATACAATGTATTGCTATAGCTTAATGAAAATAGCATGTATTTTATTTGTGATCCTCAAAAAGGTATTTGGCAAAATCAGAAATTATATGCCCCAGAAAGAAATATACTCACTTTATACAATTAGCAATGTGCTTTGTGGATCATGTTTCAAACTCACACCTAGGCCTGCACATAGGTGATTAGTTAGTGAATCTCACAGTTCATTGTGCTTTTGCTGATTTGTTTCCTATGCTGGGATCCAACACAGAAACTAGAATAAGCTGGCAAAGCACTGTATCACTGAGCTCTATCCTTAGCCCTCAGGGTTCCTTTAAAGGCCTCTGTGGGAGCTCGGTATTAGAAATTATTTTCCATCATCCCCAAAAGGATTATATCTAATTATCCAGTTTTAAAAAATTACATCATTAAGTTATTAGTTGCATATTCTCTGGTTATGTGGTCTTACTTTACATGTGGTTCTTGCTCAAGTTCTGGAATATCACGAACCTTTATGAAGGGACCTATGCTTTTGTTTGTTTAGTTGATATTTGGTTTTGTTTTTTTGTTAGTAATGTGCTGATCATAAAGTTCAGAATAAATCTTTTTTTTCCTCCTGGTAGTTTTCTAAAATCCTTTCTGACAACAGACTTTGAAATTATTAAAGTTCTGCCTTGAAGCCACATCACAATGTCATTAGGACAGGTGGGAAGAGTTAGTGTTTCTGTTGACAAAGCACTGTGGGGAGAAGGGATGGGGTGAGACAGGGTCTCCCAATCCTAGTCCTGACTTGAACTCATTAGTCAGCTGAAGTTGCCCTTGATTTCCTCATCTTCCTCCCTCTGCCTCCCAAGTTCTGGGAATACAAGAGATTACTGGGTTTACAAGTGAATTCTAGATTTACAAGCGTTACCCATGAGCCCACCTTCTGAAATAAAGTTTTAAATGTTTAAAAATGAAGCATTTGGGCTGGTGTCAGTGGCACATGCTAATTTAATTACTCAGCACTCAGGAGGCAGAGTGTGAGCACTGTGATTTGAAGCCAGTTTGAGGCATAAGCAACACCCTGACTCCAAAACACACACTGAAGAACAAGAGAGAAATGAAAAGAATCTGTGTGAATATCCTACCACCAAGTAAGCTGTTTTGTTGACAAATGTATCCATTAAGTGATCACAATGAGGAAGAATATGCTAACAGAAAACTCTTCAGTCTTCAATTCACTCTGTAAAACTGAACATTTAATCATAGGATGGGGGAGGGAGAGGCAGCAAGAGCTGGGGAATTGGAAGTCAGCCTGGTTTATGAAGCAAGTTCCAGGCCAGCCAAGGCTACAAAGTGAGATCCTGGCTCAGTAAACCAAATGATAACAACAAAAATTAAGTTGTCATTCTCTTTCATGCCTCCCTTGACCCCAAAAAGAAACTCAACCCCAAAACAATAAAACAAACAAACAAAATGGAAAAACAAAACAAAACAAAAAAAAAACCACCCTGTTGTTCCTACCTCATTTTTTTCTAAAAACAACAGAATTTTAGGAAAACGTTGGGTACTAATTTTCAATTTCTCCCCCTACCTCACCCTTTTTCCATCACAGGTGCTGTGGATTCTTATGTAGTAGTGAAGGGGGTGGTCGGTCACTCTGTCACACTGCCATGTACTTACTCAGCACGTTCTGGAGTCTCTACAGCATGCTGGGGCCAAAAGGCATGCCCATCTTTTAGTTGTGCAAACACACTTATCTGGACCAATGGATACCATGTCACCTATCAGAAGGGCAGTAGATACCAGCTAAAGGGGCGTATTTCCGATGGGAATGTGTCCTTGACAATAGAGAATGCTGCTCAGAGTGACAGTGGTCTATATTGCTGTCGCGTGGCGCTCCCCGGATGGTTCAATGATCAGAAAGTGACCTTTTCACTGGAAGTTCAACCAGGTAAGCTTTCTTTGTTTCCTTTGTTGATTTTTTGCAAGTAAACAAACTCCATTTGTTAGTAATTTGATTTTTTCCCAAAACAAGGAAACAGAAGGTTCTTATGAACATGTTTGATTAAACACTTGCTTTTGAGGTCTTTGAAGACAAATCTCCTGTGTCTCTGCTGCCCTCTGATGGCCTTCTTCTCCTGGTCCTTCTCTCTCCAACTTAGTATTGAGAATGCAGGCATGTGCCATCAAACCCAGCCTTAAATATTCTCTCTTGAGGCACAGAACAAATTTATTTGCTTATATGAAGTCCTAATATCACCCTTAATGCAACACCATGAGTGAAGTCAGGATCCATGTCCTAACTGTACTT
The DNA here is from genome assembly GCA_004025045.1 of Sigmodon hispidus. Taxonomy (NCBI): domain Eukaryota; kingdom Metazoa; phylum Chordata; class Mammalia; order Rodentia; family Cricetidae; genus Sigmodon; species Sigmodon hispidus. The sequence continues at coordinate 99,802 of PVIH01004197.1, forward strand.
GGGACTGTCTTGTTTGTCCCTGAAGCTGCATTCACTTTCAGTCCTGAAATAAGCGTGGGGAGTGTTATGTAAGCTGGAAGTAGGTTGCTTTAAGAATTGCCTCTTTTCTGGGGTCACATTTTAGAACTTTAAATCCACATTCTTTGCATTGTAAAGCTACTTAAACTCTAATCTGAAAAGCAGGCAAATTCAGGGTGTTGCTGCATTTATGAGCTGGTTTTAACAAGTCAGCATAGGCCACATCATAGGTGGAGAGTCCCACTTCATGTCTGCCCTGCCTTGGGCTTTCCAGTCACATCATGTCACACAATTTGTGGCTTGAACAATGGAAATGTCCTGAGAGCAGAGTGTTCCCTCCTCACCTGCTCACTTGGCCATGTGATAACAGATGAGCAGTAGGTGTCAGTCCATAGACTATGCTGACACTCAGTTCCCTCCAGTGAACTTTGTTAGAATGAGGAGAGTTCAAGGCCAAGATCAGACCTCCAGCTGGGAGGGAGAACATTAGCAGAAACAGTACACTCTGTGGTTCATTCCTTGCGTGGACTGAGGAGGCTTTCAGGGTAAGAGGGTGTTCTCTTTACAACCTGGAGAGGAGTTTTATCAAGAGCAGGTGTGTGTGTGTGAGAGAGAGGGGGAGAAATAGAGAGAGAACCACTATGACCAGACTGGCAGGGCAGAGAGGATCCTCTTCATAGAGCAGCGTGCAAAATAATATCCTCAGCATCCCCCTGAGGAGACCCAGGTTGGTCCCCAGAGCAAAGGGAAAGCAACTTGTTATAACCTCAGTGGTGGAGGTCAATGCTCTGTCTCAGGATTGAGGCTAACTAAGGGGCTCATTGACATGCCAAGGCAGACACTGGCTGCCATTCTCTCAGCAAGGCCAGTACCTGGTCCACCCACCCCTTTCCTAACTTCTCCAGCCCAGGGACTGGCCTGAGCTGCCCTTCCCCCAGCTGCTCGTCTCTATATAATCCAGACTTTTTGGCTAGGCAGACCTTTTTAGGTACTTGACCTCTTGCTCATCACTCTTGGATCCTGGCTTTCTCTTCTCCTCATATGACCTGTTCTATTTGCTGGTCATGTTCACTCTGGACCCTTCTGGATGCCTCTGTCTATTTTCTCCCTCATATCTACAATAAATCTTCTCCTCCACCATAGGTAGGACTAGTCAGGTCTTCCTTTTATTTTATACTTTTTTCTTCAGGAGGAAAGTTGCCTATCATGTGACTCAGTTTCTCCTAGCATAAGTGACAGGGACTATGGAGCACCTGAACTTGGTTAGGTCTATAAATGGTGGCTGCTGTTAGGGCCCACAATAGAGAGCTTCTTATCTGTGTCAGAGAGCAGAAGGGGGTGGGGCCTGAGCCATTCAGACTGTGGGACCTGGTCCAAAAAAGCAAATCCATGTTCTAAAATTAAGAAGTTCAAGAAAATCCCCAAATCTGAACTCATTGCATATCCTTCCTTCTTTCTTTCTCCTTTCCTTTCTTTCCTTTTTTTTAGGCAGAGTTTCTCTGTGTAGCCTTGGCTGTCCTGGAAGTTACTCTTCAGACCAGGCTGGCCTCAACCTCTGTCTCTAGAATGCTGGAATTAGTGTTTCACCACTGCTAGGCTTTACATTTACCTTCTTGAAATAGATACCTTGACTTTCTTGCATTGACTAAAAGAGTAGGTTCATGAGGACCTCTTGGCTTCTGGTGCTGTTCTTAATCTGTTTTTTACCTGCACAATAGATATCAGTACTAGAAATGATAGAAATAATCTATCCCTATATTTTTAAGTTAAAAACGTTATTTTTCAGTATCTCCAACTTATAGACCTTCATTCATTCACCTATTTATTTATTTTTATGTTTAATTTGATTTTTAAACTGCATTTATTTTTGTGTGAGTATGTGTGAATGACGTGTATGTGGTAGGTTGCATACCATGATGAATTTGTCAGAAGGCAAACTCCTGGGGTTGGTACTCTCTTTATACCCTTGTGTGAGTTCCAAGGAAGTAAGTCAGCTGGCCAGGCTTGCAAGTCAAGTGCCCCAAGCCGCTGAACCATTTTTCTGTCTCCCTGTTTATTGATTGATGATCGATTTTGAAACTGGGTCCTGCTTTCTAAATCGGGCTGATGTGGAACTTTCTGCCCATACCTTAGTCTCCTCAGTTTTGAGATTATAGGAATGTGAGACCAGCCTCCTTAGAGTGTGGCCTATTCTGATGGGGCAAGAAGCTACCTTGCAAATCTATGGCTGGAAGGCAATTTAGGGAAGACAGAAAAAGGTCATAGCGTATGCAAAGAATAATGTTAGGTTTTTGCACGTGGCACGTGAATAGAATCTCAACACCAGTAGTACCACACGAGAGTTTATTACAGCAGCAGGCAGAGATAGGGGCAGAACGGAGCAGAGAGAGAAGAAGAGGGAGGGGACTCGTGTGAGCCCTTTCTTTAAAAGGGTGGGTGGGCTTATGTTTGCATCGCCACACCCAGGGACATGATTGACTCTGTTACATTCCAGGTGAATGCAAGCTTTGGAAATCCTTACAAATAATCTATAGACACAGTATTGGGGAGGAGACAATAAGATTCCTAGTGCCCATCACAGTTGTGAAATGATATGACTTACCTGGCTGGAGTCTAATCACTCTGGCCTGTAAAGGTACACATTCACCTGAGAATAAACATTATACCTGCCCCTCTGTCCCTAGAACTGCAGACACACAATAACAAAATGTGGGCTGTGGCTATAGGTGTGCAAGGCACTTTTCTAGTGCACATTCCTGCCTGAAACCTTAGGGTTAGATTGCAAGCACCAGAAGAGGATAGACTTGGCATCATAGCATAGTTACTAATTTCAGCTCAGTAACTGAAGGTTTTAAAGAACTTAGAATTTCATTACCAGGTCAGTGGTAATTTCATTTTCATTACAAAGCCACAGTTTGACCTTTCAGTGAGTCCATACATGAGCCAGTAACTCTGTTTCTTCCTTTTTGAAAACAATTTTATTCAATTTAAAACTATTTATTTTTATAGAATAAAGTCATTTTTATCCATGTATCTCTTGTTCCAACTCCCTTCCCCATCCTGACCCCTTCTGGTCAGCCTCCCTCCTCCCTAGATAGGGCAAGCAGTCCCAAGGGGGTTCAACTCAGCATCTGCTCCAGGCAGGTCCAATTTCCTCATCCCAATATCCAGACTGGGTTAGGTGTTCCCCTGGAGGGAATGGGCTCCAAGGTGCCAGTCTGTGCACAGACACAGTCTGATCTTCCCCTCGAGGCTTGTGTGGCTCGCCCGAATGGTACAGTGGTTAGTACTCTCTGTTTCATCCTTAACAGCCAAGTCTCCATGTTCTCGGACTTTCAGCACAGGGAGCCTCCTCTTAGCTGTCCTAGGACCCTTATCAGCTCCTCTGCACTTTCCCATCTGCCTGGGAGGAAAATGCCCCAGAGCAAGGAGAGCAAACTCCTGAGTTGGAGGCTTCTTTCCTGGTGTGTGATCTTCTGAGGCTTGCTTTTCTCTCCTTCAAAGATTTACACTCGCCAGGGAAGGTTTGTGTTGCCATCAGGCTTGTGGCTACACTTGAGACTGGATCAGAAAACTAAGCAGAGTAGGTTATAAACAGACCCACTCACTAGTGTGCATAGTTCTGTTGCAGCACAGCTACACCCCCTCCTTCCTATGTTGTAAGCAGTGACTTTCAAACTGACTGATGTGAGTGCTTGCTCCTCAGAGCTTGCTCCTCAGCCCTTGCTTCTCAGCACATACTTATGTTTTGGTTCCTGGGCCCAAGACACTCACTATCTGGCCCTCAATAGGAAAGGGGTTTGAGGGCCAGTGAGCTGGCTCAGTGCAAAAGGGGCCCACTGCTAAACTTCACAACCTGAGTTCAATCCATGGGTGCACATGTTGGAAGGAGAGAACAGACTGTGAAAAGTTATCTTTTGACATCCATGTTTGTGACATTCACAAACACACAAATAAATAAAAAGACAAATGGATGGAATCTAAGGGTGACGCTCTATTCTGCTATAGTTTTCTTTTTTCTTCATATCAATCCATATCACTGGATTGAGGGATTACACTGTACCCCATACAAAGAAGAGTTGTGAAAGCAATGGTTTTTCTTTGCTAAGGTTTTATTTACACAGTTAAAAATAGAGGGTGCTAACTTCCAAGGACATCTGTCTGTAGAAAGACACAATCATGTGTGCCTGGCTGGCTGTTTCCTTCCTGAACCACTGTGCCTTAGCTCCTGTCTAGAAACTCTGCACTGAGACCATCAGTAGCTGCTTGGGTGCAAGTGCATACAGTATTTTAGATTCTGTTCATTTATGAATTACAGGTTGGACCTGCCTAATCCAAAAATCACAAGCTGTTAGTGATTCAAAATCTAGAACCTTTTGAGCACAGACTTACTAATACACCTGGATAATTCAATGCCATGAAACTATCATGTGCAGAATTATGCACAGTTTATAAAGTTACCTTTTAAGTGTAGCTATGTATGCTAGCTACATCAGTCCAAGTATATACTTGATTACAGTGCAAAAGATATTATATACAGACAAATATTACAACTTGTTGAGGAAGACTTATTTTCTTAAACTCTGAGTACCAAAAATTTTCGGATAAGGAATATTGACCTTGTTTCTTTTACATTGGGAGAAACCATCAAGACAATGTGAACTTTCTACCCAAATGTTAGATTCACATTTGTTTGTGGGCTTATATAGGATCTGCATGCTAAAATGCAGGCCTATATATTGCATGGATTCTACTTGGTCTTATAATAAAATCTTGGAGCCAGAAGAGAAAGCTAAAAGATCAGAGAGACAGAGGAACAAGCCACAGCCACTTCTCAGCCACTCCTCTGGAATCCTCAACTGAGTGTTTCTCAGTACTCAGGGAAAGGCAAGGAGTCTCAGTTGAAGGGCTGAATTCCAGCCTCCTCCTTCTTTCCCGAGCTATCTCACTTCCTCAGTCAACTTTCCTAGTGTTAGGATTAAAGGTGTGTGCCACCACTACCTGTCTGTCTCTGGAGATCCAGATCCAGATCCAGATCACTCAGATCTCTACCTCCTTAGTGCTAGGATGCACTACTCCCTGACCTTCATGGCTAAATTTGTGGTTTGTCTGTCCTTTGATTTTCAGACAAACTTTATTAAATATCCAATATATCACTACAGCTATATGGTGTGTCTTCTGGGGACTGACTATAGTTAGCCTGCTGGACAGAGAAATTGAAGATAAAATTAGTCACCATTGAGAAAAGTTTCTGTTTCTATACCCTCTCAGTCTCACAGAGATGCTTACAGATCTGAGGGTCTGACACCTGACACCTTAGGAACATGGGCTCGGTTACCTCCATGTTGTCTGTGCTGCTGCCTCCTATTGGTGAGCTGTCCCCTCTTCCTGGACCTGCAACATCCTAGTTGGTAAATGACAAAGAACCTAGTTGAGAAGAGGAACCTCTCTGGGGACAGACTCTCCCTGGTGCTATAGCAAAAATTCTTGTCTCTTCTTGTTGACTGATTCTGTTTTATCTTTATTTGCAATCCAGAAATTCCCACAAGTCCTCCAACAAGACACACAACTACAATAAGACCCACAACTACAAGAGCCACAACTACAAGGACAGCCACAACTACAGGAAAACCTACAACTATGTCAACAAGACCCACACATGTACCAACATCACCCAGAGTCTCCACCTCTACTCCTACAGCACCAACATATGCAGAGACTCACACTCCAGGTAAAACCCAATGTGGTTCAGGACCCAGAGTCCTTCTTCTCATGAGAGTCTGTCTGTAGGACACAGACACTGAGTCAAGTCAAAATTATAACACAGGTGAAGAGCTCTCAGCTGGGACCCAACAACAGCTTCACAAAGTTTGTAAACAACAGCTTCACAAAGTGTGTAATTTTTCAATCTTAAATTACATAATGCTCTTCTGTGTAAGAACTTGAACATGAAGGACACCTATCTCTCTATAAAATTCCCCAGGGAATAGCCACACTTACATGGATTATTGATCTATAATAGCTGATGAGGATAGTGGAATTCTGGATCAGCTGGACATGATTTTATGGTGCAAAACTAAGGAATGACTGAGAACCAGGTTTAGGGTAGGGAGACATTAGACCCTTTATATTCATTCTGAAACTGGACCATCCAGCTGAGGCCATAGTTCAGGGAAGCTAACATTTAGCATTTCTCAGTGCATAAGGATGCATGCTACATGCTTTATACTGGAGTGCTCAATTCTCAGAAAACTATGTCTGATATAACTGTGACCTGGTCCTATTTTACAATGACAGAAACTGAAGTTAGGAAAACAGAAAGTGCCTCAGACTCTGTCCCTGTTTACTTTAGTTATACGCTGGTTCTTCTGACTCCATGGCCAGGTCTCTGTCATGAACATAGATAATTGGAGGATTTGTACTGTTTCCACATCCTTACTATTAAGTCTTCATAACACCACCCTTATAAAGAGGCAATAGATGCCTTGTATAGTTTACTTTGAAGATCATTTGATTTATTCATGTAGCATGCAAAGTGTAATATAAATCTTTTGTAGGGTTGAAAATACATATACACATATCAAATTTAAATGAAGGCTTTAGGAAATGATCTGGCATGGTCATGATTTTGAGTAAGACCATGTAGTTTATACTTCATATTGTCTATAGGTAAAATTAATATTAATGGGTAGTAACCTGACTTACAAATGGAGAGAAGTTTGTCATCTGAAAGCAAGTTTGTGTTCAAACTTTCTACATTTAGGAGTGAAAAGACAGATGTTAGCGAGGTTCTCAGAGCTTTCTGTCCCCTGAGGTAGGGCTACATTCTGACAAGAGAAGAAGCCACACAGCTTTTTGTTGTTGTTGTTAGCATAACATGATGGGAAGTATTTACTATCCTCCCCTCTCATTGATCTCTGGGGATTTTCAAGCAGGAGGACCCGGAATGACTGGGCTACACACCAAGTTTTCAGAGGCCTCTAGGTTATATCTAGGCCTGTAGGTCATAGGATTTGTGAGAAAACCACTTTGTTCCAGGGAACTGCACAAAAGGAGAACTGTGAGATCTCTGAGGATTGAGAGGACTTTTCAATACTTAGTTTCTTCCTGTTTCAGGAGATGGGCTCATGGGCTCACTGAAACCTGAGATTTAGGAAAGAAGTGTTGGTTCATCAGTCTATATGACCTCTTGGGGTACATTAATGTAATCTTACTGTTTATTGTTAGTTTCCTAAAGTATTGCAGTTGAGGGTTGAATGTCCAGTCCAGGGACAATGCAAACACTCTGACTATTGTAAAAAAGGGACAGATAGATTCCTGTCCACTTGGTCTGCTCATACTAGTTGTCCCAGATACTTCTCATGGCATATGGGGTGTGAAGTGTAAGCGCAGTGGAGAAATTGACCAAGGCTGGGGAAGCAAGTCAGTGCATGCTGTCTTTTCTTAAGAACTGAATTGGGTAACATGTTGTGTTGTTCACTTGTTAGCTCTTACATGCTTGAGTGCCAGGGTGAAGTAGAAAAGTAGTGTATAACAGGGGAGTGCTGTTCACATGTAAGCATCTGGTTGTAGTGAGGCAGGGTATTTACAAAGACTTCCAGGGCCCAAGAGGAAGCTTAGATTTGAATATCCTGTCTGGGCAAACCCAACATACTCAAAGACAAACTCTCTTATACAGAAATGAGGACTTTCTGAGTCAACTGCTCATCTGTCCATATGAAGTGAGCTGTGGGTGAGAACATAATAGGGTCTCCAGGAAGAAAAGGAAACACAGGCTGCACTAGAGTGTTCCATATGGAAGCCTTTGGTGAGAAATGGAAGATGAGTCAGATAGCACAGGAAATCACTCTTAGGAAAGGCATGGGTGGAGGAAAGGAGACCTTGTCCTAATCAGTCACATGACCAATCAAGCTATAGGTGAGAGAGAGAGAGAGAGAGAGAGAGAGAGAGAGAGAGAGAGAGAGAGAGAACTGGGAGAACTGGGAGAACTGGGAGAACTGTAGAGCACAGAACAGGCTGCCAGCAGGGTCCATCACCTAGCAGGGTCCATCACCTAAGTGATGCTACTAACTTGAGAAAAACTCAGTGATGAAATGATGTATTCTATGCTGTTCAGTGAGCCCATCTCCATGATAACAAGTGTGAATAATCTGGGGCTTGAATAAGGCCTGCAGTGAAGTGAGTACTGAGTAACTTCCATGTCCCTCTACTAAAAGATGAAATGGCCTTTGTCTTGATAAGTTGTAATCTTAACTGAATGTCTCATTCTCCATGTGTTAATATCCACTGTACCAAAGGAGTTCAGGAGTCTAGAATGGAAAGTGTGAAACAATTCTGAGTCACAATAAAGCTGTGTAGAACATTAAAACACTGGTCTCTCCTGCTCAGGATAGTGAGACAATGGTAGATAGTGTCCATCTTTGGATTCATTTCTCAGAGATTTGGAAATGAATAAGAAGGAGCCAGTCCTACTTAGGAGGCATGGGGGAGGCACTGTAGGAGTTGATGGCAGGTTTTTGTTTCTATTCTTCCTGGTGGGGGGGCCAGACTCTAAAGCTGAAACAGTTCTTACATTGTCTCATTCCAGAACCCACTACATCTTGTCCACATCAGACAACAGCTGAGGTGACAGAAACCCGATCCTATACTCTTGCAGGTAACTATGTTCCCTTCCTTATCCCCTTGGAAGTCTAGATCATGATAGAGCTGGTGTTGAAGAGCAAGGACCCTCTGCAACAATACAGATCTGACTTCTCAGAGCTGGCAGGGACACAGGCACAGCTCCATTCCACCCCACAACATGCTCCAGCAGTTCCTTTCCACAGGAAGATCCATTCAGGCCAAACAAGAATGTGTGGCTTCTTTGAAGAAAAGAATGCCAGAGATGGTCAATGTGATAAGTGAAGGTTTATCATGTATATTTAACACAGATCCTAAGCACAGGGGTCATTATGAAGAGAGATGCTTAGGGAAGTAATTTAATATACTGAGGCATGTATCTGGACTTATCCATGCAGAACACTTAGGTTTCTTCACATTGAGTATACATGTGATGTTGGTGGCTCTCAAGTAGGATCTTGGCAGATTTCCAAGAAGTGCCCCATCCTTCTTACTGCTGTAGGTTTGGAAACAAGATTTCAAGATTTAGTTGACAACAAACTTATATTTAAGTAATTTTTTTCCACAAACAATGTTGTGGTATAGATTTCAGAGTGATATTTGTTTACATTCAGGAATGGGAGAGAAGGGCTAGAAACAGGAGTTTCTACATCATTTGACTCTCACCAAGCGTGATTTGCTTGTTGCTTATGCCACCTTGTTTGCGATATCTGTGAACAGCATAGATTGCCTCTGTAGGAAATTCTGTCTTTTATCAGTGTTTTCCCAGTGTTTCTTGACTTTGTCAATAGAATAAGCAATACAGTCACTCTTCTGTCATCCCCATGCCTCAGGCTTCCTTCCCTGCTGTGCCTCACCGATACTCCTGTCTTTCTATCTTGCTCCATCTCTGTCTTGGCTCACAGTTGTGTGACTTATAGAAATACCCATCAAATAGCTTCCATTACTTAGTCAATGAACATAATTCCACTTGGTTTTTTAATGTAAAGCCAATTTATTTTAATAAACTTCACAGAATATTGTGGTTGCAAAATGTGCTGAGGGGCTTAGGTCATATCTACGACGGGGGTAAGTAATAGATTATGTTGACAGCTACACTATTATGAATAGTGCCTGAAGGACTAGCAACAGGTAGCTGCAGACAGATTTTTCTTTGGGCTGCCAGCTCACAAAAAAAAAAAAGACATGTAGATTTATCATTATGAAAGCTTGGCCTTAGCTTAGGTTTGTTCCTAGCTAGTTCTTATAACTTAAATTAACATGTATCTTTTTTTAAGATTTGTTATGTATACAGTGTTCTAGCTGCATATATGCATGCAGGCCAGAAGAGGGCGCCCTTATTTCATTACAGATGACTGTAAACCACTATGTGTTTGCTGGACATTGAACTCAGGACATTTGTAAGAGCAGCCAGTGAGCCAGTGTTCTCTCTTAAGCGCCAAACCATCTTTCCAACCCAACCTATATCTTTTAATCTACTTCACCCCCACCCTGCCCCCAGTCTGGCTCAGTTACCTTAACTCTATGGATCCCCATTCTGCTTCCTCTCAGTTGGCTGGCAACTCTGATTTTTTTCCCCTCTCTGTTCCAAGAAGTCCCACTTCTTCCTGCCTTGTTGTTGGCCATTTAGCTCTTTATTAGACCAATCACAGTGATACACCTTCACAGTGTAAAGGAATATCCAGAAACAGGTAGCTGCTATCACTTGGGAACATCTACATTCCTGTGCCTCTTTCACAAAGCAAATCAACTCAGTTTGATCTCAAGCTTGTCACTGGGCTTGGTTCTTTGACACTTAAAACAATGAACACAACCACATGGTGTCTATCCTAACCTTATCACTTATACTTCCTCCAGAATAGCAAAGAGTCTCCTCTTCTGCTTTGTGAATCTTAGGTTCACATGGAAATTGTGAGGTTGCACTGTAGTATGAATGTTTATGTCCCCATAAATTCCTTTGTTAATATTTAGTCCTCAATGCAATAGATTAAGAGCTGAGGTCATCTGGAAGGAGATTTAAGTTATAAAAATAAGACATTTGTGGCAAGTGTCAGTTCCTTTGTAAGAGAGCTAATGGGGTTGGTTTTCCTGTCTTTTACTTGGGGACACACAAAAAGTACTGTGTCTGAACAAAAGAGCCCTCTGCCACTACCCAGTGACTAGGTATCTGGACCTGGAACTTCCCAGGCTTTGGAACTATGACCAAAGCATTTTTTGTTGTTGTTTATAATTTACTAACTGTAAGCAATTTTGTTATAGTAACCTGAATGGGTTGCTATAAGGTGAGTTGAGTATACCAAGAGCAGCACCAAAATAGGCTTGCGGAAGTGAGCCCGTAATTCTCACTCACATTGAACACTTGGTCCCACTGGGGACACTCTAGTTGGGTCCTATGCTATTTCCTTTCCTTAAAACTATAGGGCATGTCTTGCTTGATTAACTATGGTGATGCTGAACTCTGCCATCTTTCCCAACCAGTTCTGTGTTAACAATAGTGGTAAGCTGAGACTGCCACAAGCTGGCCTCTGTGGCTCAGAGCTGGTTCCTGTGTCCTTAAGGCACATCCAAACAATGCCAGGCCTTTCAGGACTCAGTGGTTATGTGTGTGCATGTGAGTGTATGTGACTGAATATTCTCAGGAGCTGCTTATCTGTGGTGTCCTCATTCTCGCATGACCTATTTTTACCTTGGCTTTCCTGGACAGTAGTTACTTTAAAGTCATATGCAGTGAACCAACAGAGTCAAGAGGGATTAGGTAATTGTAACCTTTGTATTTTGAGAGGGAAATCCTTAGTGTTAACTATTTTCAGGCAGAAAAGCAACATGAAAACAGATACAAACATAAGGCAGCAGGATCCATTGTCTGCCACTGTTCCCAGCTGTGAAGACAAGGAAGGAGGGGGCTCCTAGGCTGAGTCTTTCCTGTGCTCATGGCATTCCTCCCTTGGTGAACATTTTGCAAAAGCAAGAAATGTTAGGACTGAAAGGGATTTGGGTGTCACATGACCTGCCGCCTGCCTTTGGCAGATTACAGGCCTGCCAGGAATCTTACAAACCATTCCATTTGATTAGTCCATGACAGTTTACATCTTTCTCAGACTGGACGAACTCTTTAATTCCTCTTTGGAGACACACACCTTTCAATTTATCCCCCAATTCTAGGTACACTTCTCATTAGATTAAACAGTATGATATTTCTCAAGCGAGTTCCACAGTATTCACCCTCCTGCTCCCTGTTATTTCCATCACACGACAATAATAACACCACCAGTGTTTCCAACAGTGTGGAGTGCTCATGCATGCATTTCTAGGTCCTTTCATGCAGGACCTTGATTGAGAAGGTAACTTTGCTAATAAACATAGTCAGGTTTGAATTCAACTTTTGTCTGATTCAGTTTTACCTTACTGAATGGATTCCTCTTACTCCTGGAAGGTCTTACTTAAGGGCCTAAGTTACCAACAGAGCCAGACTGTAGATATTGCCTGAACCTAGTCATTGCCTTTGGTTCTTTGTAAGGTCTCTCACGATGAGTAAAACCTGAAAATTGTAATGTCAGAATGAGAAACACTATGAGCCATTCAACTTGATCCATGCTGGGCAATGCCAGCTTGGACAGTAGTTAGAGACTTCCAAGCACCTGTAGTTTTTCTACTCATTGTGTTGATACTGTACATAGCCAGCAGACATGTTGTCATTTGCTAAGATTAGAAATATGGAGTCATGTCTTATCTGCTGCTTGTCCTGTAAAATGCCGTAACAGGGCTCCTTGTCAAGATGTTAAGCCTTTATATATATCAGATATCGGTGAGAGAGGATCGTGAGTTTCATTCATAGACACATAGAAAAATAAAAACAATAGATTTCTTGTTATAAAATAGACATTTCAAAAATACTTTGAGTATCTGAATTTCAGAACTTATAATCAGTGCATCTCCTGCCATATTCAGTTGTAACTTACACAGTATAAGACACATTGGCCTTGTAATATTTACAGATACAGAAAAAAATCTAAATTCTTATACTTATAATTGTTTTTTCTTCTTGTTGAGCAGATTGGAATTACACTGTGACATCCTCGGGTGACTCTTGGAATAATTATACTGTAAGCATTTTCCTCCCCAATTTATTACCCATGTTCACTGTATATTTGGGAGGGTTGTATTTAAATATTTTGTTTGTAAAGTTAGTTGACAAACAGTTTCATCAAAAAAGAAGAAAGAAAGAAAAAGAGTCATATTGTGGTACATTCCTTATTCTTAAGACTCAGGAAATTAATAAAAAGTATCAGAAATTTGAAGCTAGCCTGGACCATTAGGTAACTTGGGCTTAATAGAAAGAGACCCTGACTCAAAAATTATATATAAATAAACTCATGTATAAAAATTAAGAAATTAAAAAAAAGAATCTGGGGGCTGGAGAGATGGCTCAGAGGTTAAGACCACTGGCTGCTCTCCCAGAGGTCCTGAGTTCAAATCCCAGAACCCACATGGTAGCTCACAAGCACACAAAATGAAATCTGTATACATAATAAATAAATAAAATCTTTTAAAAAAAGAATCTGTTACTTACAAAGGGTGTTTGGATCCAGGATGCTCATTTATAGTCCCCTAATATTTTGTTCCTGTCACTCCTACTCTCTGTAGGGCCCACTGGTGACATTTTTTTCTGCACACAAATCTCCATATAATGTATTAAGGTAGTAGACATTCTTAATTTTGCATTATTTTTTTTCCTGGAATTTCTGTATACTAAGATTGAGAACAATCTAAGAAACTCCAACTGTAGGATTCTTGACAGAGTCTCTGCAACTAGAAGAGGTAAAGTTATCACTGGGATTTTTCTCTTTTGGCTCCAGGAAGAAACAAGGTTTATTTTAGTGTGTGTAATTAGTGCAGGAGAAATGGTGGTTGAGGTAAGAAGAAAGCTATATGAGATTGTGAGGATTATTTGGAAGTGGCAGGGCCTTTGTTAGCATTTGCAAGGCCCTGGGTGTGAACTGCCCAAGACCACCCAATATCCATAAAACCTTCAAGACATGAAGACATCTATATAGAACCAAATAGCCTAATGCTTTCATACCTATAGACACTCAGAACATAACAAATAAAGGCTGATAGTAAGTTTCTTTTGTTTGTCTTTTAAGAAGGGTCTCATGTAGTCCAGCTATACTTTGACTAACTGCATAGCTGAGGATGACCTGAACTCTTACCCTCCTGCCTCTGTCTTTCAAGACTAAAATAATAGGAGTGAATCCCACTTTAACTGCCCCCATCTTTTGAGACATTATCTTATTTCATACCTCAGGCTGGAGTAGAACTCACAATCTTCCTGCCTCTGCCCCCTAAGTACTGGGATTACAGGCCTGTGTCACATGCCGAGCTTGACACCAAAAATGTGATGACGTAACTGGTTTACTAACAAGTGTTCTGGCAGACATGGAAAGGATCTGTATATACCAGTTAAATATGAGAAACCACTAAGTACATGTTGCTAAGGGAACAGACTTATGATGCCCGAGAGAACAAAACATTGCTTATCAAAGTTGTTCTTGTCCTCAGATACCTGAGAGATGCAGTCCTGCTTAGAAGCAAGGAGGAATAATTAGAGTTAAATTTACAATAAGACATAGCAGCATTGGGACTCTTAGGATGTCAAGCTGTCCCTAGATGCATCAAAAACAGTGCACAGTAGCATGTAGTTCTGTTTTTTAGGGTGTTGTTTTTGGTGGCTAGTTTCTTTGAGACAGAATCCCATGGAGCTCAGGAAGGCTTTAAAAGGCCTGTGTACCCAGGAAGGATCTGATCTCCTGTCTCTCCTGATTCCACTTCTCAGGTCCTGTGATTCAGGTGTGCACCCTATACCTAACAACAGCAACTTGTATCATGAACCAGTAGATCAACTTCCTGGACTCTGTTTCACACACACACACACACACACACACACACACACACACACACACACACACACCAAAACACAATTTGTTTAAGTGAATAAGAAAGTATAAGCATTGATATCATTTATACTCAGGAAAGTATTATGAAGTAAATGTTCATGTGGGTATGGTGGACACACATACATTCCAGACACTAAGGAGATTTAGAAAGGAGAATCAGAAGTTCAAGGTCATTGTTAACTTGAATTAACAATGGTCAGTGTTATCCAGGCCAGCTTAGGATCCAGAGACCCTGTCAGAATGACAAACAAATCTTATTTTATCCTATGTTCCCCAGAGTGTTTATTAAGAATACCTGAGAATTCCTTTGTTGAGAACCCACTGAACATGTTGTTTGCAGATGCAGAGTCAGTGCTCAAACTAACTCGTTCGTGGTCTCCCTGACTAGGCAGAGGAGCTGGGATTGTGACTCCAGAGATGAGGCTCATATACAAAGACCTGATCTTTCCTCTTGGCTTTCCTTACAGTTAACCTCATCTGACGGGCTCTGCTTAGGGTTGGTAGATTAGTGCTGAGCTATTCGAGGGGCCTCACCTGCTGCCCTGCCTATCTCCTGCTTATTCCAGTGTGGTGATCCCTGATCACCTGTACCAGGGCACTATGGGAGAGTCTGCATTTCTGTCTGATCACAGGGTGTTAATCAGGCAGCATTCTGAAGCAGAGACTTCCTACTGTTTTTAGAAAGTTATTAAATATGATTGTATTGTTTCCTTTTTCTAAACCTACTCCAAACTTCCACAGACTCTCTCCTTGCTCTCTTTCTAATTCATGATTTCTGTTTCTTTAATTGTTAATATATACATATCAACTGTATATAATATGCATTAAATATTACATATATTCATATTTAATACAGATGTGTATTCCTAAAATATTAATATGACCTGCCCAGTCTGTCTATCAGTGTGTGTATGTTTTCACAATGACATTTGGTACTAGATGTTTATAAAGATGTGGAAACTTCAGTTGCATTTATAAGACAAGTAGAGACTGTGATGAAAGACCAGACCTAGAGCTAATTACACCGAGAAAACGTTTACTTAGAGAGGAACTATCTTTTTTTCTCTTTTAGTATCATCAGATGATGCATTTAGGGAATGCCCTCCTGACTATTAAAGTGGACATAATCACATACATGATACATGTACCCATACTAAATATGAGGTTGGAATTACAATTGAGGTATCCATTCATGAAATCATCTTGAATAACATAGAATATGTTTTCATCATAATCAAAGACACTGAATTCACATTGCCTTGGAGTTATAGTGCTTGATCCCATGTCAAATGCTTTGGTCTTCCTGCATATTGCAGACCAGCCATATGGACTAGCCATAGTAAAGATGAAGCTCTAGGACCCAGAGTCTAGGTTAAGGTCAAGCACATGTATTCTGTTCCTGTCCTGGGTGTTCCTGTGTTTACTACTGTTTATTTATTGCTGCTGTTTTTTTTTTTATTTATCATTTCTTTAGGAATTGATTCCGTCACAGAAGCAGCAGAACAGCATGACAAAAGGCTTCTATATTGGCATCTCCATCGCTGCCTTCCTGTTGCTACTGCTTGTGTGCACTTTGGCCATCACCAGTACGTAATTCCACAACTGTCCCCAAGAAGGAGAGCCAGGATTCTCTGACTATCTTTAAGCAAGTGCACATGCCCGAGAGGCTTTGAGTTCATATGGCTTCCATTTCCCCAGATCCAAGACACACATGTTAAAAATCTACTCCCCAAGGAATATATTAGGACCCACAAAATCCTGCAGGTGATTTATGGTACTTGGTGAGTGCTCTGCTCAATGATCTTGAACCATTGCTACTATGTCTCCAATCTATAAAACTTGATCTCATCTAGTCCATACTGACCTTACTAGGTAGCTGAGGATAGCCTTCAACTCCACATCCTCCTCCCTCCAACATCCACATTCTGGGCTCACAGGAATAGGCTGATGTGGTGGGAAACACTGTTGTTTCTGATCCTGTCTTTTATCTTTCAGTTGTCTCTATCAAAAGGGAAATATTATGTCCTCCATAAGAGAAATCAGATACTATGGCACAAGAGATTTTGGATAGGCTTGAAGTTTTTTAGTTCATTATTAAGACCTTTGATGTGCTCTTTTTTCTAAAAAAAAAACAAAAACCAAAAAAACCTAGACTTTATGTTTTTCTCAATGAACAATAATTTGACAATGTCATTCTATCTAATTTGGTCATGTGAATGAACATACCAGACAATGAAAGGGAAGAAGATACTTCCTGTAGAATACAGAAAGAAATTGCCCAAAGTTACCATGGGATAGTTCAATCAAAAACAGAAATAATATCCCTGATTAGGAGAAAATATCATGAATGTTTCTGATGGCAGGTTCATTTTTTTTTTCATTTTCTCTCACCACCTCCCACCTCATTTAGGGTATATCCTTATGAAAAGGAAGTCGCAGTCACTAAGGTAAGCCTGGTTTGTGTTGATTCCTTTTGAACTATCTTCTTGAGAATGTCTTGCTGTGCTCTTTTTCACTACTAAATCATTCCTTACTATTTGATTCATTGATTGGTTGCTTGATTTAAGTGATAGTCTAATATGTGGCCCAGACTGGCCTGGAACTTTCTGTGTCACTTAGGCCAGGCTGGAACTTAAATGCTCCTGCCTCAGACTCTTTCTCTCTGGGATTGCAAGTGTATGCCACGATGCTTGCACTATTTGGTACATTGGATCTCCAAATAAAGCTTAATGAATCTCTTTCTTGTACTCATTTCTCATAAGCATATTATGCATTCTGTATTTCCCTGCATTTATGGTAGGACAGGAACACAAAGACCCTTGATCCTAACATCTTATATGTAGACACTGAATTCTACGTTCCTCTTTATGGAGCTGGTATTGATGCTTTGCTTGGATCCGCTCCTGTTTCAGGGTTTGCCTTCACTTGGAACCTGCTCCATTGAACACTGATGATGTAAATCACAGAGTGTATAAGCCAGTAGAAAGGTCCTTTTAGGGAAATATGGTGGATAAGCCAAGGATAGTGGTGGGCTGTTTAAGGAAGCCCCAAGGGAGCTGAAGATTTAGAGGAAGATAGTTTCTCAGGCTCCCACCAATGGAACTGTGTGGCCAGGATCTCCACATTCCACACCAGTCTCCTTCGCTCAATACACTGGTGTCTGCTTTGCAGGTTCTTCCTGCATTTGTCTTGCTTATTGTTCTCAGAAGCTCTTTTATTCTCTCAGTGTTATCTAACATCATCTACCACCACTTAATTTCCTTCAATTAGCTAAATATTACCTGCACACAGGGCTATGTCTTTCAGTCAAAAATCCATGTCCTTCAGGCTGCCATCCATAGACTTACCTGTGTCTATGCTAAGCACAAGAGCCAAACCATAGGCTGGATTTTGAGCAGTGTCAGCCATTAAAAGTGCCTGATATAATTAGCTTTTATTAAGTGCCAATCACACCTTCTCTTCCCAGTAATAAATCTATAAAATAGAGCTACTATTAGTCTCATCCTACAGATTAAAAAATGGGTTCATAAATATGAAGGAACATCCGAGGTCACACTACATGGGGATCAACCTCAGGAAACCATGCTTGTAGAACTAACTGGTAAAAGGATAATATAAAACAAGTTAAGTGTTTCCGAAAGTAGAAAGGAGATATTCCTTAGAGTTGGAAGAACACAGCATCATTTTAGTCCATAATTTTTGTTCCAGTATTGGTAAAGCATCTTTTTAAAGATTTAATTTAAATTTTTTATTTTTGCATATGAGAGAGAGAATGATAGGGCTAGAAATAGGCAGAGGTGGGTACGAGACAGGGGTAGGGACAGAGACAGAGAGGATCAGGATGAGTGCGTGTAGGCACACATGTATGGAGGCAGAGCAGGGCAGTGAGTGTCCTTCTCTCTCCCTTGCTGTGCTTTGAGACAGAGTCTCTCTTGGAATGTGAAGTTCACATCTTTTGTTTCCCCAATGGACAAAGTGATCCTCCTGTGTCAGTCTCTGTCAGTGCTGGGTTACAGGCATGCAGGAGCTGTTCTCACTGTTACATGGGGCCTGCGTGTGAATTCTGGTTCTCTTATTTGAGCAATCAGCATGCTTAAATATTGAGCCATCTCTACAGCCACCAAAGTTACTTTTTAATCACTTATTTTAAAACCAAATATTGGGGGAAACACAACCCATAAAAAGAGGAGAGGCAGCTGGGTGAGGTACCACACACCTGTCATTGCGATACTCAGTAAGTCAAGACAAGAGTACTATAAATTTAAGCCCAGTCCAGACTTCTAGCGATAGTCTGGCTAAAAATAAATACATAATGCTAGGTGTGGTGGTTCACATGTTCTTTCTAAATCACCAGGCAGAGGCAGATGAGTTTCTTTGATTCCATGGCAGTCTGGTCTATGTAAGGAGTTAGAAGACAGCCATGGCAACATAGTGAGACCCTGACAAAAAACAAATGAATGGATGGATGGATGGATGGATGAAAAGCAATAAATTTTGTCTTTACACAAAAACCAAACTACTACATAACCCATTCTGGGCATTCTCTCGTGACTTTTTCTGTCAGTTATATCACACTGACTCATGAGCATCTTGACCCTACACTATTTCCCTACATGTGTGACTGACCCGGGCATAGTGGAGCTTAATGTCTCTTGTTCTTTGTAATTCTCAGCACAGCTTGTTCTTTAAGTGACCAAATGGAGACTTTCATTTGGTTCTACATTTCAGTAGCAGAGATGGTCACAAATGACAAAAGCCCACTATGTCAAAACATCACTCATAAGTTTCTCTGTTTTCTCCCCTGGCTTGCTCTTCCATGTTCTAGAAGCTCAAACATCAGTCCACTGTGCCTATAAGAGCATAGAATGATCTCTCCAAGTGAGGCCCTTCCCACAGCTGTTATGATGGGGTAGGCACAAACACCTGCAGAGCTCTCCCCAAGATCCTTTCAGTCCAGTACCTGATGCTTGTGTGCATGTGGAGATGGAGATGCTATGCATGTTTCTAGACCCTTGGGTATTATTGTGCACCTAATGTCTGGGAGGAGAATTGTGGCACCTGTCTCAGGGACAACACTGTGGAGCTGTCTCTGCCCTTCTGCTTTTCCTAGGGCAGGCCACTCAGGTCACCAGGAGGTCCTAACCCTCCAAAAGTGTCACAGTGCAAAGGAAATACACAAGCCATTTAAATTCTAACCCAGTTCCAAAGTGCACATCCTGATTAAGTGCCTCAGTTTTATGCCTAGACATTTGTCTCTCTAGATCTCTCTCTTTTTGTATTTTTTTACATTAGTATCTTGAAAGATTCCAATATAAGCTGCTTTTTAAAAAAATATTTATTAGCTACTGTGATGCCTATTAAAGAAACTGTTCTATGACTTAATAGGAGAGCCCTGTGTGGTGCTGTTCATTTACTGTTATAGTTTTTGAATAGGGCTCCTGGAGTCCCGAGCATATATCATAAATGAAGTTCTGCTCTGACCTGAAAGCTGACCTCTTCAACATCTCTTTCTCTGCAGCTTGGTAGCATTCCATGTCTCTAAGATCGGAGCTTTGAAAAACACAGTGGTTGTGCAGTCCCAATCTGAAGACAATGTCTACATAATTGAAGACAGTCCTCACCATACTAAATGAATCCCAGTGGCCCTCTGAGAGTCCCTCTCAAGGCCTGAGGCCAGAAAGCATCAGGATTTGGCAATGCAAACACCCTTTATAGTTCCAGGGCTATTTTTTGTGTCGGTTCATTATGTTGTGTTGGAGAGGGTGACCCTCAGCTGTTTATATTCAAACTCGCTGTTAACATCATCCTAAATCTTATGTTCATACTCAGTGTCTCCACGCACTGCAGCATATTCGCTAAATCATGAGCAGTTTAGAATTTTGTGTGTTTTTTTAGTCCACATAATCATCAGTACAGGAAATGGACTCCTGCCTTGTTATTAAGAGAGGAAGAGGATTAAAAAGTTAGTAAGTATTGAGCTGGAGAGATGGCTCAGAGGTTAAGAGCACTGGCTACTCTTCCAGAAGTCCTGAGTTCAATTTCCAGCGACCGCATGATGGCTCACAACCATCTATAATGAAACCTGGTGCCCTCTTCTAGGCTTCAAGCATGCATAATTTTTTTTAAAAATTAAAATAAATAAATAATAAAATAAAATTCAAATTAAAAAGTTAAGGTGAGAGTGGGTGGAAGGGGTATTCTGAATTTAAAGTATTTCATGATCATGTTTTATCTATTTTATTGTATTTTGAAATATCACTTCCCTTTCCTCACCAAGGGGTAAAGTCATGGGAACATGCAGGTTTTAATTTCCTTAATAGATAAATAGAAGGGACTCTAAGGTGATCATGCTTTCTCATAACTCTGGAAGTATGATACATTGTGTGTTGTTGATTCTAGGAGAAGAATGAGTGTTTCATATCAGAAGTGGTTACCATGGTGAGAATGGACCAGGCAGACATCAGGGAAGAAAATAATGGGCCAAGGGATCCAGTCATTAGTGCTGTTTCCACTGCAGTCTGACTTGGTGCTCAGTGTTCCTATACTCACCCACTGGGCTCTGAATTAGGAGCTAGAAGGAGGCAATGCAGAGATGACAGGGACAGGAGGGGGCAGGACACAGGCTCTGCCTGAGAGAGACCTGTTCCAGGTGTGACAGAGTGTGGGGCCAACACTGCTTTCATTCCCTGTTATAAATTTACAATTGTCTCCAGGACATATTTACATTTATTTCAGAAAGACAATACATTTTTCATAATAGATCAGTTTGTCACAATCAATGAACTGTTTCAGTTTTGCTGGAGTGGGTGTGAGTGCCAGTTTGTTTATTGAGAAGAGCAGGTTTGCAAGAAGGTATTAATTTCTATTTCAGATTGAGTAAGCCTTGGCATCAATTCAGAGACACTTGGCCCATAGGACAGCAGGATGCTGGATCTCAGTCCAAAGTTCCACTGATGTTCTATGGAGTTTTAGGAAATGAATATGTGTCTGATTGGGGATTTCTTGGGGAAGTCAGGTAGTAGGAAGTTGTGTTCTAGGTTTGCCAAATGGGGTTTTCCTTGCATATTCTAAAAATTATTGTGTTTAAACTACAGGTTTTTTTTTACATTTGGTATTCAGTGTTGTTTCTTAATTTCTTAATTTTCTTTTTCTTAATTTTGAGGCAACCACATAAAAAAACAGTCCTTTTGCAATGAGAAGCCATATGTGTAGCTTCTCTACATTTGTCAAGATCAGCCTGGGTACTAGGATGATGAGACCACCAGATGGAGCCATCTGCCCCTGCACTCTCCTGCCTCCTTCCTGATTTTTGCCTAGAGGCTGCATGGCTATGAGATTGTGAAGCCTGCTCTGCTCTTCCATCTTCCTAGAGATGCATGATATTCATGAAAATCTGTCTAGCTGTCCCACCTAACATTTCCAAATTTTGCTTGAACTCAGGTGACTAGTGACACAAAGAATGTGGAACTCATAGAAAACAGGTCATATATATGGTCTCCAATACTAACTCCAGTAGTAACAATAGGGAACCTGTTTTCCCTGTCTATTTTCTATTATCACATCCACACTTACTTAGAGGACAGTGATCACTGCAATGAGAAGTGACTTGTGAGAAGTCTCTGAGAAGTGGAAAACATTGCAGAATGCATATCTCCATCCTAGCAACTGTTGTAGTAAGAGCTGATGTTGAGTTAGATCTGAGTCAATGATTTTCATATTATAACTAGGATTCTATTTTGTGCCTAATATGTCTTCAAAATAATAATGACTCATTTTGATATAGTTGGTGTTTGTATTTTTGTTGTATTATAGAAAAAATCATCAATTGAGAGGATCGATAGAAAGATCCAAGATTAATTTTGTTAATAATCCTACAGAGAAATTAGTTTTATTGATTTTATTGAATTTTCTTTTAATCTTGAACTTTCAAGATAATACTGATTTTGTTACCCATAATCTTCTGTAGAATAGCTCATTATAATAATTAACAGTTAATCTTTATTTTTTAATTTTAATTTTTTTAGAATTTTTTTTTTAGAATAGAATCTCACTGTGTAGCCCAGCTTGTTAACTGGAACTCCTTATGTAGAGCAGGATGGTCTCAATCTCAGAGATCCTTTTGCCTCTGCATTCAAGATCTGTGATTAAAAGTGTGTGGGAGGGACCTACATGCTGATCTTGACTTAAATTTAAACTTTATGAATCTTCACACATCTTACTGAGCAATAGAGCCTGTCTTTTTCTGAGAGCTGGGTACATAACTTGAGAGAAATGAATATTGAGTAGTTGTCTGACTTCAACTGTGTGCACTTTCCCTAATAAAAACTATTGTTTCTTCACTTTGAAAACTGGCTTGTCATTTTTTTTCTTTCAAGCTCAGAAGTTCATTTTGTCAAGACATCTCCACCATACAGTATGTATGTATGTATGCATGCTCATAGGAGATTGGAAATTTGGTTAAATTTATCTCACTTTAGGCAGGTGCTAAGTGCCCTTTGGGCTGGGGCCAGGGTTTCTTTCCAAACATAGTACCTCATAAGTTGGAGGATATGAGGGAGTTGATGTAAAAGGATATCAGTTCCAGTTCGTTAATCTGCCCAATCATTCTGAGGGGAAGACTTCCTGAGAGCACTTGCCCTCCTAATCCTGACCTTTGGGACTAGGAAACAAGAGGGATAAACATAAACCTTAACAGAATCTAGTCCCCGACTCTGTGAACCAATCACATCCTGGAGTTGTGGCTGCAGAACTGTCTACTGAGGGATAGTGCTCCAGAGAATCTCTACATCAGAGGGAACAGCTTTAGCCCATTTTCAGGGACTGTACCCTGGAAACAGTGATATTAGAGATGAAACCACAGGCTTGTGTAGTCAAGGCAATGCCTCTTGAAAGAAGTCTACCAGTACAGAGGCCCCTGGACTGGAGGAAGATGGAGTATTCAGAGAGAAAGCTCTGTCTCAGGACCAAGGAGTTTTTCTGTCTGCCATTAAGGGAGGGAGGAGGGTGGGGAGGAGTGAGACTGGAGAGCTAGGCAGAGTCTCACCTGCTGGATGACAAGGGACCTGGGAGCATATCTGTTTGAGAGGAGTCCCACTCTTAGAAAACAGCACTTTAATATATTAAATATTATAGCTGCTACCTGTGCAGGTTGTATTAGAATCTCAGAATTTGCTTCAGCAGCTTGGTCTGGGTAAGGGGTCAGTGGGGGAAAGGTAGATTATTTACATAGCAACTCATAGCAGAGATTATGGTTGGTTTTCAGAAAGGAAGGGAGGGGAGAGGCAAATCTACAGGTCCTGTGGTCATCTAAGCCTAAGAAGGAGCCTGAAGAAGAGACATGGGATAGGAAACTTGCCCTAACTACTTCAGGTCCAGGAGCTGAGACCAAACTATTTCTGGCTTTGAAGTTGGGATGGTATAGGGTTTTACAATTTGGTTTTAAAAGTGAATTAATTGGATTTGAACTTTTCCATGTGCTTATATTGATGATTCTCTGATACATTCATGTCACTTTGCTTTTGTGCCTAGCTGGAGGAGAGTGGAGAAGTTTGGGGAAATGTCAAGGGCTCATCAAGACCTGTAGTTTGCAACTGCTCAGCTGAGTCACCCGGAGAGCTGAAACTGTCTATAGACCCATGAACTGGGATCTCAGATGTCAGCTGCTGGTGTCCTGAGTGTTTCAATAATGTGATTTATTTCTATGGCTCAGACTAAAACCCACTGACCTGGGGAGCCTGGGAGGGGAGAGGACCGAGAATGGAGTGCTTTCATGGTGTCTCATTAAGTCCTGAACATAAAACACACAACAGGACAATATCAATAATGGGTGAGGTCAGGTGTACTACCAAGTAGGGGAAGGGACACGAAGCCAGTCACAGATAACCTGTCTCAGGTCTGGCTTCCAGGAGGTAGTGCTGGGAAAGTCTGAATGCTCCCATCTGTCAGGCTTGCCAAGAAGCTGGGAAACAGTGGTAGAGGACTCTGAATCTGGACCTTCAAAGGACTCAAAGTCTTCTCACAGAAACCATTCAAAAATGCAAGAAAGAAAATCCACACTGCACTGTGGGGAAATGCTCTAAGGTGACTCCTATTTTTCACTGCATAGTGCTGGAGTAAGCTGGCTGTCTTCAGTTTCTGCACCTGCAGGAGCCTAAAAATACTTTAATAATGACCCAGTCATATTTTTAACAGATTTTGTTTTCTTAAGAACAGTTTTATGTTCACAGCAAAATTAAGTGGAAAGAGATTTCCCACAAAATAACCTTCCTCATTCAATACATACACAAGTGTTCTCTCTCTCTCTCTCTCTCTCTCTCTCTCACACACACACACACACACACACACACACACACACACACACACACACACTTTACTCGTTGACAGAAAGAACAGGAGAGAAAGATAGAGAATAGGGAGTTGGGACAGGAGGAAGAGGAAAAAGAAAGAGAGGAGTGAGCGGCCTTCTTCATGGTTTATTTTTTAGGGGGGAGTTGAAATTTTTAAAATTTTATTTATGTGTATGTGGCATGCGGGGGGGGGGAGGGGGGTATGCCTGCTCAAGGAGGCCAGAAAAGCATGTGGGATCCCCTGGACCAGAGTTACAGGCAGCTGTGAATCACCTCACATGGGTGCTGAGAAGAGAATCAGTGTCTCCTGTGAGAACAGCAAGTGCCCTTAACCACTGTGTCTTCTGTCCAGTCCTGGGCTTTCACTGTTTGGACATGGGTTCTTCTATATAGTAGGCTCTATGGATTCTTCTATGTAGTAATTGAGCCTCTGCCTGTGATCCTCCTACTCAGGGTCTTCAGTTTTGGATAACACGTATGGCCATGCACAGCATAGATGACTTTATTGATTAATACATTCACTTCATTACTTGAGGGCATGAAAGCTTGTGGATTCATCTGCTGTTGGGAGACACTTTGGGAGCTTCCAAGTTTTGGAAACTCAGCTAAGGTGCTATTCAGGTGCACGGTTGTTTGTTGGGTTTTCAACTGATTTGGTAAGTTTGAAGGAGTAGAGGGACTTTCAGGTTAGATGGTCAATCACAGACTGCCTCTTTGTGAGCCTGTAAAGAACTTAATTCCATTTCTTTTTAAAGCAAACTTTATCCCAAAGAAGGAAATAGAGTACCTCAGAAGCCCACCTAGGAAAATAAAGGGCGATGGAAAAGGGCATGTGATGTAGAGAACTAACAGAAACCCACGGGTCATCTGTGCAGTCTCCTGGTGAGGAGAGAAAATAGAAACTGCTTCCCAAGGTAAGCCAGAGGAGAGATGGGTAGTCCTTCCACAGGACAAGCCCACAGCTCTCACAAGCCTCCAACAGAGCTGTGGGTTTGGATTGGTCTGATTCCTCTGACAGATGGGTCAGCGGTAGAGAAAAATCCCATTTTGCCCACCTTATGACTCAGAAGGCCTCTCATCTTGAAACACATTGTACAGTTTAGTCTACAGTGAGGGAAGGCCCAGAATACAGCTGTGGAAAGTATGAGGACCAGGCAGGCACTGACTGGTACAGCCTGCAGGGTGCTGGGTTCTGGTTGAGAACATAGGGAGAGAGAGCCTAGCCTGGCCCCAGAATCCTGATAGATTGCATCAAGTATCAGTAAGACTGGAGTTTGGTGCTGCTAAGCCTGTGCCTGTGGGTGAAACAGATTCTGGGGGTACCTATTGTTTATTGTTGTAAAGACTGCGGATTTGGAACTGTTCATAGTACCCTCTCTGAGTGTCTCTCCTGCCCTCACAGACTCCTACTCTCTAAGACAGAAAATTCATGCTGTGGAGTGAGGAGGACAAAAAATACGGTGCAATAGCGCAGCTTACATGGTGGAGACAGACTCCTTTAAAGATAGAAAAATCCTGTTTATTTTGTACCGTTTCTGATCTACCCAAGATCTACTACTGCTTTCACTTGATTTTTATTTTGTATTTGCTATGCAAGGAAGGGCTGATATTTTTAAGCAAAATCAAACATAATCATGAGTGTCACTACTCTGGATTACAAAATGGCTCTTGGCTATAATACTGGAAATCTGAACAACTGAAATAATAGTTAAGTTGTATTTTATAAAAATGTAAATTTTTAATGTGTCAAAGGATGCTATCAAAAACATGGAGAGGGAGATACTGTAAACCTGACCAAGAACCCATGGCCTAGGAGATCCTAGGTCCTTGGGGAGAACACACAGCTATTCTTTGAAAGCCACTTGGTGTTGAGCTGTTGTCTGACCAGGTTTCCTTATACTGTAGACTAGGGCAGCTCTCCCCTCCTCACAGAAGCTCCTTTAGTCGGTGCCTGGTGGTTTATACACAGACTCACTAATGCTTAAGGTGCAGAGAATAGGAGAGTGTGGAGTCTCAGCCTAAACTGGACATCATTATCAAACCCATTCTCCCCAAGGCTCAGAGAATATCAGCAAGAGGGAGTGGAAAGACTGTAAGAGCTAGAGGTTGAGGTGGACCACTGCAAACAGTATCTTGGAAATATGATGGAGCTGATGCACTTATGAGGCACAGTACCTGTAGCTGTCTGACAAGACCTGCCTAAGATCAAGGCAGCAGGACTAGGGAGAGATGCCTGAAGCCCATGCCCAATTAAGGAGATTTTCTGGCATTTGAAGGATCCTTAAGAAGGGAAGGTCAATGTTCTTCAGTGGCATAGCACCTGGTAAGTTGCCCACTCCCTAGTGGATGGCCCTTTAGCATTTGCAAATGGACAACAATAATTAGACTCTGGGTTAAGAAAAATATACCTAAAGCTGGGTGTGATGATTCTCACTTTAATGTCAGCATTAAGGAGGCAGAGGAAGGCAGGCAAATCTTTGAATTTGAGGCTAGCGTAGTCTTCAGAGCCAATTCCAGGATAGCCAGGGCTATACAAAGAAGCCTTGTCTCAAAAGCTAAACCAAACCAAAACCAAACAAACAAATCAACAAACCCTAAGATGTGAAGTTGGGAGGAACTCCAGAGGAGTTGGAGGAAGAAAAGCAAATAGGATCTCAAGATATTGTATTCATGTATGAAACTGTCAGAGAATAAATTGAAAAATAAATTAAATATTTGAAGTATAAGAAATATTAAGTGGAAAAGGAACAAAAATGAATATTTGAATAAACAAATAAGTAAATAAACTACAAAGAGCTCACAGAATGAACAAAACACTTTCAAATAATATACAATAGCCTCCCGCTGCAGAGAAATGCTAGTAGACATTTGCGATGCAGGATCCCCTCTGGGTGGCACTTACAAGCCCTGAAATACTATATTAGTCAGTTTTATAGGTCATATAGCATTCACACCATGATAATGCTGGACAGTGGTGTGACTCACAGCAATAGGGAGTACAAAACAGGATGGCTTTTCAACACCCTATTCAGAGCAGTGTACAAGCAAAAACTTAGGAATTATTAATTCACAGACTGGTTCATTTAACATTTTCCAATTGTGTTTGACTTTATGTAACTAAAGCCATGGAAAGAAAACCTGTATAGGGTGACTACTATGTCATGTAAGAGTGCATCTTTCATTTAAAGCAAATATGATCCCATACCAATACCTTGAATTATTTCCTTTATTCTCGTGGTTAAATGACAGACAGCAGGCTCTCAGATCTTTTCAGGTTGTTCATTGTTTGACTGCTTGTTTTCAAATATAGCATGAGGAGCAGAGGGCTTAACTTTTGCTCCTCTGGCAGGTGTCCTGGCTCATCTGTAATCACAGCACTGGTAGAGGCTCCATTGGAGACACCCATCTCAGCTACGGAGAGGCTTTGAGACTAGTCTATCTGAGGCCTTGTCTAAAAACAACAACAACAACAAAACCCAAACCACAAGTTTAATTACCTATATATGGATTTCCTGTTTTTTCACTTCTATTTATTGAAGATTCTGGTCTTTCTCCATTTATTATTTTTGGCACCTTTGTTGAACATCAGTTGGCTATATATTCATAAAATAATTTCTGGAATCTAATACATTTAGTTTGCATTAGTTTTTATGCTAATACTTCATAGTCTTGGTTGCTGTCATATGTCTTGAGATCAAGCATACTGATTTGTCTAGCTTTGATGCTTTTTTCAAAGACATCTTTATCGTTCAGAGTCTTTTATGCTTGCATTTGTCTTGTCTTTTTTTTTTAAGCTCTGAGGAATACATTAGAATTTTGACGAGATTATATCAAATTTAAAAAGCACTTTGTTTGTATGACCATTTTCAGGAAAAGAACTTTGAGAGATACAAACTACAATACAGCTGTAAGAGGCTTCAGCATCCATTGATCAATGAACAAATATCATCCTGCATCCCCCACCCCCAGATCAACAGAGGGACATCAGAGTTAAACTAGACTGTCAACCAAATAGAGCTGACATCCAACAGTGCTTTATTCTATCACCTAATGAGACAGGCACAATAGTGCATGGATTAAGTCACATGTGTGCAGAAAGTTGAAATCCCAGAATGTGTATTTTTTGCCCATTATGCAGTAAAATCAAATTTACACATTGTGCAAATGCATGAAAACTAAGCAACAAGATGTTGAATGAATTGAAAGGAATATTTAAGCTCACACATTTTTATTCATTTGTCCCAAGAGACTTTGCAATCATTTAATCATTACTTTTTACAACAGTGACTGACATGAAATCCTTGCCAGGAGACTCCGGTATTTGATTTACATCTATAGCATTTGTTGCATATTTCCCACAAATCGAACTGTGAATTGTGACTCCTGAGTTTTGTTATAGTGATTGTTTTTGGGTAAACTCCTGAGAAATGGATATAAGATTCTGGGATTCTGAATTTACTGAATTTTTCTCCCCACAGTCAACATGTCTATAGTTGTATAAAGGATGCAGGATGAAAATGCAGGTTAGAATTGTGAGGCTGTGATCACAGCACTTCATTCTGCCATTTTTTCAGATAGCAAGATTAAGTTCAGCTTTCCTATCAGCCACTAGGACCATTTTAAGTGGTATTACTACCTCACACTTCCTCTCTTTGTCCAAGGGTGACATTCTATATGCAAGGGTGTAAGAACAGCCCTCTGCCCCATTCCTTCATGCATGAGTGTAGAATTGGCTCCTTGTTCTCTCAGCCTCCATACATAGGTATAGAAAGAGCCCCCTACCCCTCAGCCTTTATTCATAGGTATAGAATTAGCTCTCTGCCCCTCTGCTTCCATGCATGGGTGCAGAGCAGCTCTCTGTCTGGACTTGAAGGCACCAGGGAATAAGGATAGAGGCAGAGCAAGTTCTAGTTAGGATCGTGTATAACTACCTCTATCTTGTATGTATAAGTAAAGCCTCAGCAGCAGTGGGAGCTGCTGATACAGGAGTAAGAAGACAGGGTACTCTAACTTTCATGTCTTCCCTGCTGCCTTATGCTGTGTGGCCCTGTTCACATGGAACTTGTTGGGAGGGAGGAGTGGTGAGTAGTCCTGCCTCTCCTTTCCTTGTTCTCTTTGAGAGTAGAGGCTAAGAAACCCACTGTGCCCCTCTGAGTGGACACAAGTGATGTAAACCAGTGGTGACTAGCCTCCCTGTCCAGTGCTTTGTGACATGTGACACTGCTGGTGTCATACTTGTACCAATGACAATTGGAACTGTGATGGTTTGAGGGATAATGATCCCCAGAGACTCATATATTTGAATCTTTGATCTCCAGTTAGTGGAATTGTTTGGAAAGGATTGGGAGGTGTGATACTCTTGGAGGATTTCAAAACCTATGGCATTTCCAATCAGTTACTGTGCCCTGCCCTCCTGCCTGCTGCCATGCCCCAACCCTGACACTTTAGCCCTTTGAAACCATTAGCCTCAAATAAACTCTTCGATCTATAAGTTGCCTTGGTTATGATGTTTCTTCATAGCATTAGAAAAGTGACTAAGATAGGAACTCTTCCTCCTTCTACAGGAAAGAAAATAGACCCCCCCCCGACACACACATCTTCATTGGAAGACTAATTTCCACTATGTGTTTCTGCTGGGCATTGGGTTCATGCCTGCTTCTACAGGATAATGGAATGGGGGATAAGATCAAAATGTTACCTCTACTAAGGTTTCTAGCTGTAGGGAAACTGTAGGACTGAATCTACACTACGTTAGTGTGTCTAAAAGTTTTACACTGAGTATTTAGTATTTTAACTTTTTTGTCTGTTTTTGTTTTTGTTTTGTTTTGTTTTTTGTTTGAAACAGCGTTTCTCTGCATAACTCTGCCCGTCCTGGAACTCTGTAGAGCAGGCTGGACATGAACTCACAGAGCTCGGCCTGCCTCTGTCTTCTGAATGCTGGGATTAAAGGTATGTGCCACCATTGCCCAGTTTATTGTTTTAAATTTAAAAAAACATTTTGGGTTAAAGAAGTATGGTCTGGGAGAGTTTGGGAAGCAATTTTTTTCAACAGGGTTTCGAAACGATGAACTGAGATGACTTCTCAAGAAATGCTGAATACTAAGCCAGTAAGTTTCTCTCCAAGTATTATCTTAAAACAAATCATAGCTATTCTATGTAAATAGAGACAAGGATGATCATTCCAGTAGTAGTCAATTAATTATTTACTTAAATATTTTGAGTTACTGATTACTAATTGGCTAATACACTAATGTATACTCATTCACAAAAATTCAAACAATATAGAAGCATAAAAAAATTAAAAATTATTTGCTATCCATATAGCTACCCTGTCCAAAGTCTGTTTTAGTAACTTAGTGTCCTAGGTATATATTGACCAGTAAGTCATTGTAATCACAAATGAGAAAGTTGTTGTTCATACTATTTCTTTTTTGTTTTTTGAGACAGGTTCTCTCTATGTGGCCTGGCTGTCTAGGAATACAATACATATACCAGGCTGTACTTGAACTCATAGAGGTCCACCTTCCTCTACCTCCTAAGTTCTGGTATTAAAGGCATGTGTAGCCATTCAATCTTTGCATGTTGTTTCTTGACACATTTTTTTACGTTTATAATAAATTTGTTTTATTTTAATAAAATTGAACCACACATCTACAAATATATTTTATAAACAGTATTGATGTGGCTGATAGTCCATGAAACAAGGTGGGTAGCAGTTTGCACAAAATAATGATAATTATTAGGAGTTGGCTCAGAGGGTATATTGCTTACTGTATAAGCAATGAGGACTTGCATTTGCATCCCCAGAAAGCACATACAAGTCATATGCAGTAGAATGTTTCTTTGCTCACAGCATTCCTTGGGAGATAAGAGTGGTAGAGACAAGAGAATCTTGGGAAACTCAGGGGCCATCTGGCCTGGAGTGTGCAGTAGCAAATAAGAGACCCTGTTTCAAACATGGCAGAAGAAAAGACTGATACTGGAAATTGTCCCATGGCCTCTACTTGCATGCCATGCTTGTGTATGCCTGTACTTGTGTGTGTACACACATACATCATAGATACACAGACATACATAGTTTTAAAAAAATGGACTGGAGAGATAGATTAATAGTTAAATCACTGGCTGTTCTTGCAAAGGGCCTGGGTTCTAGTCTTAGTATTAACATGGTGGCTCAAAACTGTCTGTAGCTCCAGTTCCAAGGCATCTGACACCTTCTGACCTCTTCAGGCACCAGAAACTCAAATGGTACACAGAAATACATGAAGACAAATATCCACATACATACAATAAAATAAAAATTAAAGTTAAGAAAATAATTGAAGTAATGTTTGCAGTCAGGGACTAGAGAGCATTGAAATGACACTAAATTTACCTGTCATCTAGATTCTATCATTTAATTTTTGCTTAACTATAAGATGTTTACTAAACTTTATTCCTTTTTTTGGAAGCTGTATATATTTTTAGGGACTAGGACACTTCTTAAGGGGAAGACCTTTTTTTTTTTTTTTTTTTAAGAGTTGGGTTATCTATTTCTAAAGTATCAGAACACATTTCCACGTGATTGCTGTCATTGCATCTCACTGAAAGTAATCCCAAAGTGATAATATTTTTATGTTTGGTGCTGGGGATTGAACTCATAACCTTGTATATGCCCACTGAGCTACAACTTTTTTGATAATGATTTAATATTAATTATTACTATGATTGTTATTGTGATGATGTGTGTGTGTTTTTTTAAGGGTGATAATGCAAATAAGATTGCTACACATATATGTGTGTGTTTCTATATGACTGTAGACACATGCATTATATGGTATGCATGTGGAAGTCAGACAACACCTCTTGGGAGCTGATGTGAGGATTGAACTGTACTAAAATTCTAATGCTTCTGTCCACGATGCCATCTCACTGGCCCACTGTACAGATCCTTATTGAAATTTCCTGTGTTCTCTCCCCTCTCCACTTTCCCATTAGATATCTCTTTGTAATTCATCCCTCAACACCAGTATGTAAGCAAGACTGATAGATTAGGTTGGGGTGTCTTTTAAATGTTTGCTCTTATTTATAACAGTGATACTTTTGTATTTCCATGCCACTGGCTTGTTGAAGAAATCAGATAAGTTCTTTAAAATGCCTCCCACTGTGGACTTTTTGGATGGTTTCATTTCCTATAAAAGGGAAGTTAGAGCTGAATGCCTGATAAGATTCCATTTTAATATTTGCATGGAGAATTCTTTATAAATGGTATTATCAGAGTGCTGCTTCTAATAGTAGAAAAATTGCAGGGGAAATCTATCTAGTTGAGCAGACTTATTTAAATAAAACATCACACACCAGTAAAGTATGCAACCAATCATAAAGACATTCAAGTGTTCAGTAGAAAAAAGGTTTAAATTAAGACTCTAAGAATATAAAATATAGATGTGGTACAGGAAATGAAACAAACTGATTAATAGCAGATGTGTGAGCTCACACCTGTCATAATTGCACTTGAGAGGTGGAGACATGAGGACCAAGAGACCAAGACGATCTGGGCTACACAGCAAATTCAAGGCTAGCCTTCATTCTCTTTTCCTCTAAGACATTGGATTTTCTTGATTAAGAGACTACCATACTTCAGTATGACCTCAGCCCAACAAATTATGTCTGCAATAACCCTAATGCCAAATAAGATCATATTCTAAGGTCTTTAAGGTTAAGATTTGAGCCTGTCTTTTGAGGTACACAATTCAACCCACTTTTATGTAGTACATCTTTTAACACAGTAAGTTAAAAATAATAATTGTATCCTTATGATACAGACCAGGCAGGCACCCAAAAAAGGGCACTCTGTCTGTGAGTCTTTAGCTAACAGACTCTCACTTACAAAGGTTGGTACCTGGGAAGTGAGTTTATATTATTGTAGGTATTGGTAGTCATACATTCTGTTTCTTTCTTACTTCTTGCTTAGAAATCATTCCTAGACCCACGCTGTGAAACCACCCTCGAAATTCCCCTAATTTCTGTCTCTTGGACTCTGATCTGTTTTTTTTTTATGATGCCAATAACTCTTGCAATAAACTTCTTACCCCCAATCCATCTTAGCACCCCCTTGAGCCCATATCCTAGAACTTTAAGTCACTGATTGCCTAACAAGTGGATATATTATGTGCAATTATGACAGCCAGGGATGGTGTTACACTATAGATCACAACTGGGATCTGAAACTGTGGCCCCCTTCTCCTTAGTAGAAATGGAGGAAGGACTCCAATTCTACTAAGGAAAAGGGGGCCACAGAAAGAAAAATGGTTGTTCATTACTTTATGATGATGCCAGTGCCTATAGTAATGGTGGAGGCTGTTTAAGAAAAATGGCCCAGCAGACATTAACAGTGATGATGTTGCACACTACCATGGCTCTTATCTGCTTCCACACCTGAAGATTTTGTTCAGGAGTGCTTGGTAGCTCATGTTTGTACTCCTAACACACAGGAGGCTGAGGCTGGAGGATGACTGAAAATTTGAAAGTTTGGCCTACAGAGTGAGTTTGAGGTCAGCTATGCTATGTACATAGTAAAAACAAAAACTCCAAACATGAATACTAACAGAAAGAGTGCCCAGTCATGTAGTCAGAGATGGTGGGAGTCAGTGCTCCCACTTCTAAGAAAGAGTAGGGGCTCAGTAGTTAAGAGCTCTGGTTGCTCTCACAGAGATCCTTCCTGAGTTCCATTCCTAGCAACTACATGGTGGCTCACAACCATCTGTAATGAGATTGAATCTCCTCTTCCAATGTGTAAACATACATGCAGACAGAATACTCTTATACATAAAATACATAAATAGATAAATCCTTTAAATTAGAAATAGCACATGAAGCTGGGTGGGCAGTGGTAGCACACATCTTTAATCCCATCATTCAGGAGGCAGAAGCAGATAGATCTCTATGAGTTTGAGGCCAGCCTGGTCTACAAAAGGAGTTCCAGGACAGCTACACAGAGAAATCCTGTCTTAGCCTCCCCCCTAAAAAAAAAAAAAAAGGAAAAAGGAAAAAAAAAACATACCAACCCAACCAACAAACCAACCAACCAAACAAACCAAAAACAAAAAATCTAAAAAAGAAAAGAAATATCACATGAGTGTCTGAGGCTGACAAACAGGGCTGCTTGCTGTTCCACCCCAACAAAGACATTCAGGAAGCCCCCAGCATGCTGATTTTCCACACATGACAGACACATTGGGCAGTCACCCTAGACACAGTCCAGACTATGTCATGTGGCCACTCCTCCCCCAGTCTGTGGTAAGAAATATCAGAAGCCAGCTGGGCAACAGATGTGAAAGGCGGCCTTGGCTTCTGGCACCTTGCCACCACTCAGGGTTCCTTCTTATGTGACGACCACACCTTTACCACTTCTTACTTCTAAGGCACTTCCTCCTTCAGCCTTGCTCATCATCCCACAGGAAATCTGAACTATGATACTGAGTGTTGATACTCTCTGAGTCACAGAGAGGATCCAGGCCTGCCATTTTTTAGCACACATCCTTGGGCACAAGTTTCTTTTTCCTTTCTCTACTTTTCAGCTAACTATTTAGCAGAAAGGTGTATAAAAGTAATTTAGAAGATGTATATTCTGCAAGCCTAGAATGTGATGCCAAATTTAGCATGGCTGAAAAAAATTAAAGGAACAAAACTATTATGCCTATGTTTAGCAAAAACAAGTAGTATTGTTGTTTAAAGTAATAGGTATTTTCACAGGAATCCTCCTTTATTTCAGTATTAAGAAAAGAGCAGTGTGTACACATGCTTAAAGCTTTAATCTCATTTATTTATGTATTCACTTATTTAATTTTTTGACACAAAGTCCCATATAGTCTAGACTGGTCTTAAATTTCACTATGCCTAGTTTATGAAATGCTAGGGATGGAATTCATGATTTAGGAGAGGTGGCTCAGAAATTAGGAGCAGTAACTGCTCTCAAGTAAGAACTGAATTTGATTCTTAGGATCCACAGGTTGGTTCACACTCTCTATAACTTCATTTCCAGAAGATCTGATGTCCTCTTCTGGATTCCCCTGCTACTGCACAGACATAATTTAGTTACATGCCTACAGATAAAACACTCATACACATAAATTAAGTAATTCATATATATGTAATCCAGGGCTCAATGTATGGTAGATAAGTACTCTGTCAACTAAGCTAGATATCAAATTCTAGAATCTTAAGTGAATATAATAGTATACAATGTAGTTTTTCCTGTCTGGGTTTTCTATCTGACATGGTGTTTTTGAAAATATAATTATTTTGATCAACATTTAATATGCACATGTACTGACATATGTGTACATGTATGTATGAGGCAGTGTATGACCCAGCAGTTTGTTATGTTTTATTGGTGAGTGATATTACTACTGTATGGACATTTGGGTCATTTCTAGTTTGGGGATAGTTAGAATAATGTTACTTTGATCATTAAGGTCTAAGTCCTGTATGGCATGCTTTCATTTCTCTTGAGAAAATACCAAACAGTAAAATTTCTGAGCATTGTGCTAAACTGTGGGACAGACAGTGTTTTGTCAAAAACTCTGTGCCAGCTGAAGGCAGCTATTCCTATTTTATGGGTAAATTAAGGCACAAGAAAAATGTGATGACTTGCTCAGAGTTTTCTGCTAATAAACTTTGGACATGCTGAGACTGGCCATAGGTCTCCAATGCTCAGTTCCCTTTTGGTTTATTGTTTATCTTCTGCTTTAAGTCTTTGTTTCACGTGGGGGGAGATGGAACAGTGCTGACTGGTGCTGCTGTAGGTGTATACTTCTGAACTTGGAGAACCTTACTGGAGTATCTACTTAGACCTGTGGCTGTGCATTCATGTTCTTTCATATATTAAGACTATACCTAATCTTTTCTATCTTGGTTGTCATATTTAGCTATAAAGTTCTTCTAGTCTGAAGATATTTCTCTATTAATAGATGTGCAACTACAGCATGTATCTGTATGTTTATGTGTGTCTGAGTGTTTATGTGTTTATATGTTTATGTGTGTCTGTGTGTGTTGCTATGGATCAACTCAGTCCTTCCTGCATGTTAGTCAAATGCATTGCCATTGAATTCAGTCCTAAACATACAACATCTCTTTAAATGTTTGCTGAATCTTTATTTGATGTCTCTTTATGAATCTTCATATTGATGTGCATGACATTTAGGCTGCTTTCAACTCTTTGATATAACTATTATGTATATGTATATGTATACTCATGTAGTTTTAATATACAGTTTCACATTTGAGTAAATTATTTGATCTTAATATTTGCTAATCTTAAAAAACATAGCTTGAGTTTCTTAGGTTTCCTGGAGATGCTGGTGAGTGGTTTGAACATGGTATGTTGGTAGAAAAACAGAACTGGTTTAGTGAGGAGCCATGCCCATTGTGCAAGATATTCAATTGGAGAGTTGTGAATTTCAACCCAAATGTATTATGTATTTTTACTTAAACATGTGTGTGTGTGTGTGTGTGTGTGAATCTCTTTTCTATTACAAAGGAGCAACTATGAGTAACAATTTGTCAGTCAAAGGTCTGAAGAAATAAATATTCCTTAGCAATGCGGTCCTGGAGTTTCACTTCTCCTCCTTCCAAGCTAGAAAACACTTAACATACTCAGATCCAGCTACAAAGAGCTTCAGTACTAGAGTGAGGCCTGGTATGATGACAAGAACCAGCTCAGTATCCAAAAATTCAGTCGCATGCTTGTCTGTTCTGTGATGAAACACCTGTGAACAATCAACATAAAGCTGGACAGGCTCACTTTGTCATATGGCTTCAGAAGCTTCCTCCATGGTCAACTGGTTTCATCTCTTTGGCTCTTTGGTAAGGCAGAACATCACAGGGGAGCAAAGGGCAAAGGAAAGATACTACAGTGATCTCCAGGAAACAGCTGAGAGTTGGGAAGGGATCAGAACATGATATTCTGTCCAAGAGCATGGTCTCAGTTACACAACTTTCTTCTGTGAGGACTATCTCCTAAAATCTACCCCTTCCCAATAGTGCCATAAGATGACCACCCAGGCTTTAGCACTTAGCCATTGAGAAATATTTTGGATCTAAATCATAATACTCTTAAAAAAATAAATGTTTTTGATATCTCTTTGGCTGAGGAAATAATGGAATAGAAATATCATGACTGGAGATCAAGCCACACTCAGGAATTTTCCATTTCAGTGAGAATGTTTTCAGGCTAGAAACGAATGGAAGCTTAGACATCCTTCAGTGTAGACTCTCCACTGTGCAGAGGGGGAAGTGGGAGAAGAAAATGCTCTTTAGGTTTTATTCTGGTCTTCTTTTTCTTTTTGCTCTGAAGGTTCAGTTCCCCAATTCTTAGTTTATGTGTTTTTTGAAAAAGGGCTAATGCTTAATTGATAATGACTGACAGGGTTTTTCAACTGTGAAGTCTTTTCTCTGACAATTAAATCTCTCAGCTTAAGGAATCACCTCTTTGATGTCTCTCTTATAACCTATGATATTTTCTGTGTCTTTAAACTTTCTTAGCTTACTCCCTCTTATTTGATACAAGAAATAGCCTGGTTCCTTTGTAAAAGCTTTTTTTTTTTTTTTTAACAAAGGACGAAATAATTTTGAAATAGAAGCACTGGGGCTGGAGAAATGTATGGTTTAGTGGTTCAGAGCACTTGTTGCTCTTATAGAGAACCTGTATGTCTTAGTTTGCGCTTCTATTACCATGAAGAGGCACTATGACCATGAGAAATCTTGGAAAAGAAAGCATTTAATTGTAGTGGCTCAGTTACAGTTCAAAGGTTTAGAAGTAACAGATCTATTTGACAAAAGTTTTAAATTACTGAAGAAAGAAACTGAAGAGGATATCAGAAAATGGAAAGCTCTCCCATGTTCCTGGATAGGTAGGATCAACATAGTAAAAATGGCCACTCTACCAAAAGCAATCTACAGATTCAATGCACTGCCCATCGAAATCGAAACACAATATTTTTTGGACCTTGAAAGAACAATACCCAATTTAATTTGGAATAACAGGAAAGTCAGGATTGCCAAAACAATTTTGCTCAACACAAGAACCTCAAAAGGCATCACCATCCCTGACTTCAAGTTATACTATAGAGCTACAGTAATAAAAGCAGCCTGGTACTGGCATAAAAACACACTTGTGGATCAATGGAATTGAATTGAGGATCCAGACATGAACCCAAAAACCTATGAACACCTGATCTTCAACAAAGAGGCCCAAAATATTCAATGGAAAAAAGATAATATATTTAATGAATGGTGTTGGCATAGCTGGATGGTAGTGTGTAGAAAAACGCAAATAGATCCTAGCTTGTCACCCTGCACAAAACTCTATCAAATCTAAGTGGATCAAAGACCTCAACATAAACTCAGCCACTTTGAAGTTGATAGAAAAGAAAGTGGGAAACACTTCTACGAATTAGCACAGTCGACCACTTCCAAAATATAACATCAGTGGCACAGACACTAAAATCAACAATCAATAAGTGGGATCTCCTAAAGCTGAGAAGCTTCTGTAAAGCCAAGGACACTGTCAATAGGACAAAATGACAGCCTACAGAATAGGAAAAGATTTTCACCAACCCTACAAACGATAGAGGATTGATCTCTAAGATATATAAAGAACTCAAGAATCTAGAACCCCAAATCTTGAATAACCCAGTATAAAAATGGGGTTCAGATCTAAAAAGGGAATTCTTAGCAGAAGAATTACAAATGGCTGAAAGGCACTTGAAAAAATGCTCATCATCTTTAGCCATCAGAGAAATGCAAATCAAAACAACTTTGAGATACCACCTGACACCTAAGATATTGACTAAGATAAAAGTCACAGGTGACAGGCATTGCTGGAGAGGTTGTGGAGCAAGGAGAACACTCCTCTATTGTTGGTTGGAGTGTAAATTTGTTCAGCCACTCTGGAATGCAGTATGGTGGTTTCTCAGAAAACTGAGAATCAATCTCCCCAAGGACCCAGCAATACCACTTCTTGGTGTATACCCTAACGACACATAGTCATACTCCAATGGCATTAGCTCAACTATGTTCATAGCAGTATTACTTGTACTAGCAAGAACCTGGAAATAACGTAGATGCCCCTCAACTGAAGAATGGATTAACAAGCTGTGGTACATCTACACAATGGACTACTACTCAGCAGTAAGAAAAAATGAAATCCTAAAATTTGCAGGCAAATGGATGGATTTGGAGAATATCCTCCTGAGCGAGGTATCACAAACCCAGAAACATAAGATAAGCAGGGGATGTACTCACTCATTAGTGAACTCTAAACAAACAAACAAACAAAAAATCAAAGGAAATAAAGGTTTAGTCCATTATTGTCATGGTGGGAAGCAAGACAGCATGCAGGCAGACATTGTGCTAGAGCAGAGCACCTTGGCTCACAAGCAACATGAAGTGGTCTGAGACACTGGATCTGACTTGACCACATATGAGACCTCAAAGCTTGCATTTACAGAGACAAACTTCCTCCAACAAGACCACACCCACTCCAACAAAGCCATGCTTCTTAGAAGTGACACTCCTTGTCGACACCATTTTCTTTCAAAGTACCACATTGAGTTGGGTTCCCAGCACCTACACTGTGGCTCACAACCATCTGTAACTCTAGTTCAAGAAAATGTAATGCCCTTTTCTGGCCTTTGAGGGCACTGTACACACATGATGCCTAGTCATATATGCAGGCAAAACACGTATATACATAAAATAAAAGTATATCTTAAAAAATATAAAAATAGAAGTGTTAACCTCATTAACATCAAAATTTGGAACAAAGCATTAAAATGTTTCAGGGAGCTCTCCAGAGATGACCACTAAGAGAGAGTGTAAGGGCGATTTAAAATCATTCCAGCTTCTGGGACAACAAGCAAGTGTTCAGGAACCTGAGTGTAGCCTTAAAACATGGGGTCTTTAAAGGGAGAGACCTTGCCCAGACATGTTTGGCAGCATCAGAAAGGGCTTTTAAGCAAGCAGTTTTAACAGAAACTAAGAGAAGAGGTTAGCTGGAAGGGAGTTCATACAAACAGGTATTTTTTTTTTTAAACTAAGCTAAGTTAGCTAGAACATCTTGACTTTTGGTTCCTAGAATAGAAATGGGTAATATTCCATAATATTCTCCATCAAGGAGATTAAATTCTAATTAAACTTAGAATGGCCTCAGCAAGAATAAAAATAGAGGAGCTTTGCACTGTCATGCCCCATCACAATAAAGAGCTGTGACAGTGGCAGAAAAATGAAGCATCCAGGGTAACAAGCAGCATGGGACTCTCACATCACAATGTTTATCTACTTGTCTGATATTCTATATCAAATATATGGTATTACATATCAGTGGAAGAAAGATGGCCTTTTATTGTAAAATTAGATTATATAGAAAAAAATTCCGAAGCTGGATATGGACCTTACACCACAGATAAAAGCAAATTTCAGAGAAAATTAAAAATAAAATTAAAAGCAAAATTATAATGTTTGTAGAAAACAGGAATATTGTAATAGTTTTAGAGTGATACAGAATCTCTTAAACAAGATTCCCAAAGAAGAGGCATAAGAATATATCTTAATGAACTTAAAAAATTATGCTAGGAGTCAAAGTCTGGGCTTTGTACTTGTTGGGCAAGCATTTCACTATGGAATTACATCCCCAGATATTCATGGATTTTGATATAATAGTATTAAGAATTTTTATTCAATAAAATACTCAGTGAAAAAAATTGAGAGAGAGGTAATGAAGGAGCAGAAATTATATTTATGTCTAGAGAATATATTATCTATCATCTATTTATTCATCTTTACATCATTTATAGTCTATTTATATTCACTTCCAGGTATGAAAGAAAATAATATATCAGTCACATTTCTTACAGCTGTGTCCACCTGAAAAGAAGCAACTCAAGGGAAGAGGGATTTATTTTGGCTTGTGATTTGGGGGTAGAGACCATCGTGATGGTAAGATTCTTGTGATGGCTCTGCTTGCTTGCTGGTGGATGCATTGGTTATGAAGTAGAGAGAGAAGGTAACTCAGCTGTCACTTATCTGTTTCTCCTTTTGCAGTCTGGATTCCATCCTATGGAATGGCACAACTCAAATTCAGAGTAGATCTTCTTTCCACTGTTAAGGGCAGTGGAACTTCCCTCAAAGACATGCCCAGGGGTGTATATCCTAGGTGACTCCAAATCCAGTCAAGTTGAAAATGAAGATGAACTCGCATAGGTGACAACCAATAGAATATTAGGCGAAGATGTGTGAAATCAATTAATTGAAGGAGAAAAAAACAGTCAATAGTCTTGTGAAGAGATGGGCAAATTGCCTTCTGAACAAAGAAATTCAAAGAGATCAGCAATGAGAAAGCATATCACATCCATAATCATGTCAGGAATTGCAATAAGTGATTACTGTCAGCACTCACACACACACATATACAGAGAGAGAGAGAGAGAGAGAGAGAGAGAGAGAGAGAGAGAGAGAGAGAGAGAGAAAGAGAGAGAGAGAGAGAGAGACATTGAGAGAGAAAGAGAGAGAGAGGTGGTAGGAATAGAATAGGTCAGAATTTTCTAGGTGGAGATTTGGTAATACTTATTAAAATCAGTGTGCAAGTTGCTTATGATGTAATCATCCCCTCTCTGGATACATACTTCTAACAATCTCTTCCTCATCTACTTGAGGTTGTTCAGTGTCAATGAAAAGTTTATATTTACTAAACTTTTGTGTTAGTATAGATTTGGAGGAGATGTAAAGAACCATAATTAATAATATTGATGAAAATTATAGGGAATGTACCCCAAATGGTATAGTATGTAGTAAATGCAAAGCCACAAATAAAGAATACATGTGATAGTACAGCTAAGTTATGACAATTTAGAGTTGAGTGAAAAAGAAAATGGAGATAGATGTTGTACACTCTTAAAATATA
This sequence comes from Sigmodon hispidus, assembly GCA_004025045.1. NCBI lineage: Eukaryota > Metazoa > Chordata > Mammalia > Rodentia > Cricetidae > Sigmodon > Sigmodon hispidus. Next base: position 142,680 of record PVIH01004197.1, read on the forward strand.
ATGTGCAAAGCCATACTATGCAACTTTCAAAGACATTCATATATACAATGACATTTACCCCAAACCTTAAAGTTCAAATATGTATGGCCATGTTAGAGAAAACATGAAGATGCTCAACAGACCATGATCATGTGCACAAGATCATCAGCTCAACTCTGCACTTTTGGAAAAATACAGACATTCATTCATAGGAAGAAAATTTATTCACTCAACAAACATATAATGTGCATTGCTATAGTAGAACACAGTCACTACCAAATCCAACAACCTAGAAATAATCTTTGACATTTTATGAATCTGTCTTTCATTTCCAAATCCCTTCTTTAATTTATTTTAACATAAATAATTTTCTGAATATTTTATAATTGACCCATATTTTACCTTTAGACAATATTTTTAAAATTTTGAGCAATCCATCATCTTTAGCCATCAGAGAAATGCAAATCAAAACAAATCTGACACCTGTTAGATTGGCTAAAATAAAAGGCACAGATGACAGCCTATGCTGGAGAGGATGCGGAACAAGAGGAACACTCTTCCATTATTGGTGGGAGTGTAAGCTTGTTCAGCCACTTTGGAATGCAGTATGGTGGTTTCTCAGAAAACTGAGAATCAATCTTCCCAAGGACCCAGCAACATCTTCTGGGTGTATACCCTAAAGATGCACAGTCACACTCCAAAGGTATTAGCTCAACTATGTTCATAGCAGCATTATTCATAGTAGCAAGAACCTGGAAACAACCTAGATGCCCCTCAACTGAAGAATGGATTAACAAACTGTGGTACATCTACACAATGTAGTATTACTCAGCAGTAAAAAAAAAAATGAAATCCTAAAATTTGCAGGCAAATAGATGGATTTGGAGAATATCCTCCTAAGCGAGATATCACAAACCCAGAAATATAAGATAAGCAGGGGATGTACTCACTCATTAGTGGACTCTAAACAAACACACAAACAAACAAGAAAAAAAACAAAGCATGCCCAAGCTGCAAACCACAACCTCTGAACAGCTTGGGATCAGAAACATCTTGGACTGACTCCTTGGATCCCACTCCCCCTAGAGGAACACCTGATTGGGACCACCTGACTCCTGCCCGGGGTGGGGCGGGAGTTGTTGAGAAGAGAGAATGATCTGATGTGGTGGGAGGGGGAAGGGACCTTGAATAAGGATATACAAGGATAGAAAATGTGACTTCTTTGTTCATAATAATAAAAAAAATTGAGCAAACAAACTTTCCTAATCATTTCTCAGTCTAGAATAATTATCAATTGTTTTCATTCTTTCCATAAAGTTGCTTTAAGTGGAGCTTTCTTTGCTTAGTATTTATTGGCACAATGCCTTGCTATGTAGCCTGGTGTACAATTAGTTCTGTGCCAAGAGCTGAAGCTGCAGAGTGATTCTAGTATAGCTTCTGCACTCAAGAGATTGTACTATATTTAGAAAATATATAGTGAAAAAGACAATCATTTTAATGGTTCTTTAATGTATTATATTTAAGTTTTATTTGTACATTGCTATATTTACTGAGCTATGTTATTGCACAAATTTTATTTGCTATTATAATAAAACCCAAAGCCTGATATTGGGGAAAAGCTGAAATATCAGAGAGATAGAGAAACAAACCACAACCAATTCACACACAGCCAACTCTTCAGGTCTGTCTCCATGACTTCTCCAACTCCAAGCTTCTCTGTCCTCAGCCAACAAAGGAAGTGGCAGGGGAAGCTGAGCTCTGTTAGGCCTTGAACTCACAGAAATCCAGACAGATCTCTTCCTCCTAAGTGATGAAACTAAAGAGTCACCACTCCTAGCCTTCATGGCTTGGCTCTATACTCTAATGTTTCAGACTATTTTTTACTAACTATATAATATATCATCACACTATGGTTTTTTTCTTCTTCTTTATTTTGTATTTATCAAAAAAACAGTAAAAAGAATTTAAAAATGCCGAAGAGTTAACAATAACTATACAGAGGATAATAATCATAAGCATGGCTTATCAAGGGTGGAAATGCAAATAAGATTACTACACATATATTTTCTTTGTGTTCAGCTTTCCCCCTGATTTTTTTTTTCCATCCCTGTATATCCTTATTGAAGGTCTCTTCCCCCTCCAACCACATCTGATCATTTTTCTTCTCTGCAACTCCCCATCCCCTCCCTTGGCAGGGAGCAGACAGTCCTATGGTCACACTGGCCCAATAATGCTTGGATCAGTCTTCACTCCCGGCCAAATCCAGTTTTGTCCCCCCTCCCTCAAGAGTGAGTCAGGTGTTCCTATAGATGGACTGGGGTTTGAAGGGTCAGTCCAGGGT